>PVKC010008111.1:0-28366 GCA_004027635.1 Crocidura indochinensis | reverse complement strand
GGTACAATAGAGAGGATCTTGTCCTGGTCATTGTTGTTGTCAAGTCATCTCAGTGTTAACGGAAGTCGGTACAATAGAGAGGATTTTGTCCTGGTCATTGTTGTTGTCAAGTCATCTCAGTGTTAACGGAAGTCTCTTTTGAGGAGGTCGATGTCAGAGCCTTGGTAGTGTCTTCCCTGGTAGAGGATTGCTTCCAGATGTTGCTGTAAAAAACCTTGGATGTTTCGTAGATAGCTTGCCTGGTTCCAACGTGAATGGAGGATGCCCATTCTTCTGAGGCCTGCGCCAGGTCATTAATCAATGCTCAGGGTATAAGGTCCCATTGCACTAGGATCGGTGTGTTCTTACCTCTATTAGATAAGAACTGATCTGTATGTATACTATTTTCCCAATTTAGTGTGTCTGTGCAAACAAAGATTAATGACATATAGCATTGTCAGTGTATATGGAGGCCATAGGAATGAGAACAATCCCAATGACATAGTTGACTCATAAGCACTAATCTGAGGGACACTATCACCAACAGTCCTTATTAAACAGTTCATAAAGAAAAGACAAGATAAAAGTGGAAAAGATGTCATGATAGAAGATATGGAGAGAGTTATAGCTATTAAAGAAAATACTCATAAATTATTCATAAGACGTATCTGTCCATTGTATGTCCTTTGAAATAGTTTTGAGATTGTTAGATCCAAGTTGGTCTATGATTAGAAGCATATGGTAGTGAAGTTCATAAGTGTAAATGTGGGGTACTGATGTTTGAGGGGTATATTTTCGGGACATATAGACTGGTATAAAAATGCCTGTGACAGCCTGAGTACACTTGAACAGCTATCTGCCACCCCCCCCCCTTAAGCTTCGACAAGTGTAAAAAGGACTCTGACAAATACGGAGGTCTGAGAAGACACATGCTGGCCTAGACTCCTGTTCCCAGGAATGAAGGAGCCGGCCTGGAAGTGGGGAAAACCCAGGGTGCCCCATAAGCTCCTCCAAGGATCCCACCAGGAGACCAGGAGGAAAGAGGAGAGGAGGGCAGGGGGACCCAGTCCCTACCCACCTACCCTGAGCAGGCTAAGAGGGCCCCGGCACATACGGAGGTCTGCCAGAGGCCCAGGCCCCCATGCTATCTCTTAAACCCCTAAAGATATCATTCCTTAAATTGGTTTAACATGTTTATTTTAGTGTTAATATTATTTGTGCTTAGGAATGTAATGTTATCGCATGATGTCCACTACCAAATAATCATCTTCCTCTATTAATATCCCTGTCATTTTCTTTACCTGCCTCTGATCCCTCTCTTTTGCTGGTAACGTCAGTTTTGTTTGAGTTTAAGGTGTTGACAGACTCTTGACTGGATTGTTTTCGCCTTGAGACTAATTGTTTTTTTTTTTTCCCAGTTCCTCTTTTTATTTCAGGTCAGTGTCCTCTTCGTGACTCGTGAATAACTTTTGTGATCTTCAGTTTCTCCCGTGGGCTGGGGTCCCTGGGGGACCACATTCTCCTTTTCTGGTTCTAAGACTATATCTTGGAATGATTTGGTTATTAATAATCTAAAGTATCAATTTTGACATTTTTACTATTAACTGGCCTAATATAGTAACTTATTAACAAGTCTGAGCTATTAAGCTTATGTTTTATAAAAGTAAAATCCACACCATTCCTCCATGCCTCATAACAAATGCATACAACGTTAGAAAATATCTGTGGTCTCTTTATAGAAGCCATGATTCATTTGCTTATTTATGTTCTGATATCCAGAATATCCAATTCTTCCTATATCTTAAGAGAAGAGATAACTCAAGTTATATTAAGTCCTCTAAGAAAACCATTCCACTACTTAATTTTATATTTTCAACTGTAGGACAGGTCACTTATTTTGTTATCTTTTTTCACAAGAGAATACATTTGTGAACATAGTACATGATCTAGTGTGTATTTTTTTTTTCATATTTTTTGCAGGCATTCTGTCTTCTCGGTCATTTCTGCCCAGTGCAGCAGAGCTGATGGAATGGCCCATACACCATTGCATTTTGAGGCTTTTTTGGCCCCTATTTTTTTTTTAAATTTCAGATTACAGTACTATTCCTTTTGTAATATAGGATCTCTTTAGAATCTCTAGAAAGTATTTCAGCTGCTCTGCATTGGTTTGGGAAGCAAAACAAATAAACAATAAGTATTTGTACATCATTTTATGCAGTATTTTGTAAATTTAATTCAAATCTTTTTAGTCTTGATATTCTTTCTAGAATTCTAATACCATGTTGATTAGATGATATACAAAATGCATGACAGTGCTGAAAGAAAAACCATAATTTATTGAGTTTCTTTAATAGCTACATTTTTGTTTCTGCCGTTTCCTTGCTGAGTCTATACCAAAGACACAAGGTGGTACTTAGGGAAAAGAAAAAATTGTGATTGAAAAGAGTTGGAACAGGATGCTGAAATTTGAACTTTTTGCCTCTGTTTCTCTTTATTCCAGTTCTCAAGGTGAAAACTATGTATTGAAAATTTTTCTTCTGAAATATTTTTGTACTCACCTAAGACATTTATAGCTCAAGTTTACCAGAATTGGGTCATGATACAGACACGTACATTCTTATCATTTAGCAAATACTGCTATCAGCAAAGTCTATTTTACTTTTGTTTATGTCTAAAATGTCTTTACTGAAGTAATATGGGTTTATAATTAGTCAACTTTCATGTGCAAAGCACAATAAATTAACTTCTGGATATTATACTTTTATACTATTTTATGCACCATGGTTATAATTCCTGTCCTGACTTTGTCCCTGTTTCCTATTTACTCATCTCTGCCCCCCTCTTTTGGTAGAAAATATTTTGTTATTATAGCTCGAGAGCCATTTCTATTGTTTATTTATCTTCGAAATTTGAGTTTAATCTTATAATATTTATTTTTTTATCTATTTCACTTGGCAAAATACCCTCTAACTTTGGCTATTAAAAGAGATAGTAGGTTTTATGATTTATAAAACTTAATATTTTTATTGTGTGTAGTTAATGAAAGAGTTCTATTTTCATATTTTGATAAAAAACTCAATATTAAGTAATACACTTAGCTCTAATTTTTTTCCATAATTTTAATGTATACTGAAATATTTTCTTTTGAGTGCTTATTAATGAGATACATGTATTTCATAAATTTTTATTTTATTTTTATTTAGTTTTTACATATAGCTACATTAGTTTATAATGCTACCAATAGTAATAACTTTCTATTATCTATACATACACATTATTGATTTTATTTCTTGTCTTTTTTATAAGTCATTTCCAATGGTGTGAGTTGATAAATACATTATGGTTTAGATTTTCCCCACAAACACGTAATAAATATTTTTAAAGTTCCTTTTTATTTATAGGTCATTAGTTTATCTTTTTTGTTTGTTTGTTTGTTTTGGGGGAGCACACCTGTGATTCTCAGGGTTTAAGCTCAAGGCAGACAACTTAACACTTGAGCCATGGCTCTGGCTCCAGTTTATCTTTTTTAACTCATTTGCTCTAGTTAAATAAGAATTTTTTTTCTAGGTCTGTGTTTGTGTTTGAGTTTGAGTATGTGTCTGTCGATTCTTTGTTGTATATATGATTTCTAAATATCTCTTACCACTTAATCAGCTGTACTTTGTTCTTATAGAATTTAACTGTTGAAACTTGTTTGATGTGCTGAAAAGACTTGATTTTAAATGAAAACTATACAGTGATTTCCTTATTCTAAGACTGTTATATCTATCACAGAAGTAGCTGTTTAAGACTTTGTTATAGCATCATAATTCAAAGAAAATTAACATGTTTTGTTGTGCTACTCCATGAATATAATATTTCAATTACAAATGAGCTAATAGACAATTGGTAGTGAAAACAAGAGATATAAAATGAAAGGGAGTGAAAGAGAATCAGATAAAAGATGCTAAGAGACATTAAGAAAAATAGCCCTGATTTCTTCTTTCCTCTCCCTTATTAACTTAATCTATATCAGGTACAAGATGAGTTATAAAGAAAATACTCCAGCTCCTAATGATTTTTAAATAGTCTGACATTTAAGACCATGTGTGAGACTGTTTTGTTGATTCATTCAAAATAGATCTGCATGTTTGTAGTGGTTTCTTGTTTTCAAAGTTATTGTAATTATCACTTTCATGGGTCATTGAAGACTTTGATAGACAATTTAAAGGAAAAAAGTGTTGTACTATTTTGATCTGACCAGAAATTAGGTAATAGGGATTGATTAATTCCTCATCAATATAACAAGGATGAGTTTACCTTACATTTCCTAACTATGCCTTATAATTTTATAGAATTAAAACTCCAAATAGGTTTCCTGCATTGGATCATAGATTTGCTGATCAAATATAATTTTGTTTATTAAATAATTGAGTCCATGTAATACTGCTCTCTAAAATTACTAGGTAGCTTGGTTCAACTTGGTAAGTGAAGTATGATAATACAGTGAGCACTCACTTTAGTACTTCAATGTGTTTAGTAGTAATCGTGGCTTCTCAGGGTTACTTTTACAGCTTTTCTTTATTTTATTTTGCTTTTGGTTTTTGGTCCGCACCTGGCTGTGCTCAGGAATTATTCGTGGTTCTATGCTCAGTAATCACTCCTGGCAGGCTCAGTAGACCATATGTAATGTTGAGGATCAAACCTTCAAACCCAGGTCTGTCCTGGGTCAACCACATGCAAGGAAAAAATCCCTACAACTGTGCTATCTCTTCAGACCACTTTTGCAACTTTTAGATTACACTCTGATTACACTACTTTTATAATATTTTAGTTCTAATTTCTGTTTTAATTTGTCTTTCTACCTACCATAATTCCATCAGATTACAAAAATTTTTTTCAGGGTAGGCTGAATTATACCTGCTTCTTGATATGAAAATAAGCAATGTATAAAATATCAGTGGATTGTATAAAAATTTACTCCTTGTTCATACTAAAAATTCACTCCAAATAAGCTCTGACTCTGCTATCACCTTTGCTTGGAAGGTCCAGAATGATAAAGCAAAGTTCTTTTTTGGTGAAAATTGTATTTTGACAAAGTTCATACTGAGTTACCACCTTTCATTTCACATTTCATTGATCAAATCCTGAATTTCACCACCTGAATTGGTTAGGCTAGGAAGTATCTTCTTATCTAGAGAAAATCAGGGTCTACTTTGATAGTAGTGTGTATGGATATCTATATATATGAACAGATGATCTCTATTTAAATAGGATAGTTTAAAATATAAGGATACAGATTTTAACCAAAGGAACTACAATACGACTCCAAGTTATAACTCATGAACATAACATAATAACAGAATATAATAATTTGCCTGGATTATAAAATATCAAGCCAAAAATAAAACTCAGTCAAAATAAAATGAAACAAACCCATAATAAAAACAGCACAAACACATATATTATGTTTTTTGTAAATGTCCAAAACAAAAATATAAGCCTAGGTTTATAAATATATCTTTTGCTGAGCAGATAAATAGGTGCTAGACTTATTAACTCAATTACTGATCAGAATACATATTTGTGTGTATATGTGTGTATACATTTAGTTTTATTGTTACAAAGTAATTTGTATGTTTTTACTCATCTAAAAATGAACATCTTTCCTTTCCAGTGAAAGAAAAAGAAAATTTAAAAATAAACAGGAAAAAATTACGATAGCGTAGGTCAATTCTAATTAAGTTTCTACAGGTTCTTTTATTCGCTCATCAGGTGGCAGGGCTCCAGTCATCACTAGGAAAGACTTTTATTTTTAAACTGTCACCTTAAGGGGCCAGAGAGATAGCATGGAGGAAGGGCGTTTGCCTTGAATGCAGAAGGAAGGTGGTTCGAATCCTGGCTTCACATATGATCACAAGAGTCTGAAAGGAGCGATTTCTGAGCGTAGAGTCAAGAGTAACCCCTGAGTGCGGGTGTGATCAAAAACCAAAATAAATAAATAAATAAATAAGAGTCGGAGAGATAGCATACAGGTAGGAGGAGATTTGCCTTGAACGCAGAAGGACAGCGGTTTGAATCCCGGCATCTCATATGGTCCCCTGAGCCTGCCCGGGGCAATTTCTGAGCATAGATCCAGGAGTAGCCCCTGAGCACTGCCTGGTGTAACCCAAAAACCAAAAAAATATTAATAATAAATAAATAAATAAATTATCACCTTAAGCTGCAAAGATGTCCTTCAAGTATCACAATTAAACTTACCAATATAAAAGACATTGTCAAAATGCCCACTCAATCCATCCAAACATCTCAAACCCACCTTTTCTCTGACATAACATTTTCTTAAACAAGAGGAAGTCAACAGGTAGATGCCAGTAAATGCTAATAATTGACCCTTTTCACATAGAGACACGTGTGATCTCTGAGCCCAATATACCTAGAAAGGAGGGCAAAAAGGAATTTTCTGCACTACCACACAGATTCCTAGCACCCTCCAGTTATATTAAGGACAAATGAAATATTTCTGATAAGAAAATACATCCAAAAAATTCTGAAAAATCATGTGAGTGATGAATGGTGCAGAGTCTAATAGTGGCCATGGGATAGAACAAAGCTGTGAATTCCTGCACTGTTTCATCTTTTCTGCTGATTATCTCATAATTAAAACTTTCCAACTAGTACACAAAATCTGTGGTTTCCCATCTTCAGGAGTTTAGTTCAAATCAAAAGTCAAAAAATAATTTAAGAGTGGAAACATCTCAAACATGAAAAACTAAACAGTTTGGACAAGACAGTGATTGTAATTAACCCAATATATTTTAAGTAACATATTCTACTAAATTAAGGTATATAAGTTCAAAAATTGTCAAGATAATAAACAATATTGATTTATTTGTTTTATTTATACTCATTACAATGCATTAGATATCATGTAAGATACAGAAGATATATATTGCATTTGATGGAGACTAAGCATAAGAAAGCAACCCCTGGCGACTCTCAGGGGTCACTCTAGCTCTGTACTCAGAAATCACTCCTGGCAGACATGGAGGTCCATGTGGGAAGCCAGGTTTCTGCTGCAGGCGTCCTGCGTCTCAGCAGCTCTAGTGGGGTGAAGTCCTCACAAGAAGAAAGCGGGAGCCCAGGCAGACGAACAGAATAATTTTAAAATAATAATCACCACACGCACAGAGTATGTGTGGTCAACACATCTTCGGCAGGAGTGTGATGACTTTATTCTCAAGGCAGAGGTTTTTATAAGGTATAGCAGTCACAGGTGTTAAAGATACTGATTATAGTAATGAAACAATTTTTATCAATTTAATTTCAATTTTGCCCCAGAACTTCAGCTACAAGAAAAAAAAAAACTTATAAGGCCCTAAAAGGGGTTTTATTGTAACCATTTTTTTTTTTGGTTTTTGGGTCACACCCTGCAGTGCTCAGGGGTTACTCCTGGCTCCATGCTCAGAAATTGCTCCTGGCAGGCACAGGGGACCATATGGGGCACTGGGATTCGAACCAATGACCTTTTGCATGAAAAGCAAGC
The DNA here is from genome assembly GCA_004027635.1 of Crocidura indochinensis. Taxonomy (NCBI): domain Eukaryota; kingdom Metazoa; phylum Chordata; class Mammalia; order Eulipotyphla; family Soricidae; genus Crocidura; species Crocidura indochinensis. The sequence goes on along the minus strand of PVKC010008111.1, from coordinate 20,862 downwards.
GCCTTACCTCCATGCTATCTCCCGGACCCCTACTGTAATCTTTTGGTGCTGGAATTTTCTTTAGTCAATTATTTAATAGAGATCACATTTTTTTCCATTAAGATGTATAAAGGAGAGATAGTCAATTAACTAAAAATGCAATGTCAACCATCTCTAACAAAATTCCTCAACCATCCACGCAGGAGAAAAAGGCGTCCACAGCGGGCCTTTTGAATAATCCCATGTGGGATATTTCAGTTCACCCCACCAGGAAAATCTAAGGATGCATCTGGTGGGCTGAATTCCCCTAAAAATTTATGGAGGCGTGGCAGGTTTCGAGCCACCATTTATCTTAGATCAGCTGCATGCAAGGTAAATGCCCTACTGCTGTGCTATCATCTCTCGGGCCCTGCAGGAGCAATTTCTGAGTACAGAGCCAGAAATAACCCCTGAATGACTCTCCTCCCCAAGAAATCAAAAACCAAAAAAATTCATTTTCTACTGGCATAATGTAAACAGAAGATATGAATGTAAAATAATGGAATTATTTTTGTATAGAAGGACACATTTATAACCCAATTCTGAAAAATAATCCAATTGTCATGAATATATAATTTTTCAAAATGACAAATTTGGATCTTTGGTGTACTGCAGCTAATGTTCCTAGTGAATACTTCATGATGGGGATATAATCTTAATAAAATTAATTAGATTTGGGAACAATATGTAGTCAATTGAGTGGCAAATCACCAGAAGACAGAAGCAGAATTTTAGTATTGCATTGGACACTGTTCTTATGTACAAACTCTGCAGATTTCCCAAACTAATTTTTCTACTGTAGCCTTTTCATAAAAAGCAAACATTATTTTCTCTGAATTTAAGTCCTCTAAATTTTAAATTATGTAAAAAGAAGTTCATTTTAATATATCATCATTAATAATACAATAATTAATACTAATAATATATTAATGTCATTCCTAGTAACCACACACACTGGTATATATCAATATAGTAGTGTCCTGTATTGTATACCTGAAAATTTCTATGTGAATAGCCATATATTTAACTATAAATAATTATGGTCATTATTTGACATGGGGGTTTTATTGAACATTAGGTACTTACAATTTTATAATGCATGAATCAGAGTGTTTTACATTTAAAAGAAAATGATAATATATGTAAATTAATTTTAAATAAATCTTAAACAGCTACCAAAGATATATAAATCAAAATAGAAGTATATTTGGAACATTTAGTAAGCTAATGCAGAGTAATTTTATTCATCAGTTGGAATTGGGGGTGAAATGGTTGAACCTTATCCAGTGATTGGTGGCTATTCCTGACTCTATTCACATTATGTGGGGTGGCCCTACTTGGGCCCAGAAATGTTGGGCCACCTCTGTAGTGTGCAAAGCCCACAACCACCCTAGAGGATCATGAGAATTGGGTGTTTGGAATATAACTCAGATCTCTCATGCAAGATAAATATTACAGACATTTAAAGTACTTCTCCAATCATAAAACAATGAAAATAAACTTTAGGAAAACGGTCTTACAACAGTTAAGTACTTTACAAGGTATGAATTAAATATTATTATCAACAATAACAAAGAAGAAAAAATTTCCAAGCAGAAATAACATACCTAAAAAATATCTAAACTGAACACAGGAGTCTTGCTTAAATCTAGATTTTAAAAACTGAGTGACAGTGAGATAGAAGATAACGTAGTAAAACAAACTACAACTAAATACAATATGTTCATAAATTTAGAGCTCCTTTGTTTAACTTTTAAATTATTCCCTTAAACTTGCTTATATACAGTTTTAATTGTCACTGCTCCTATAACATTTATTTAGTAATATGATTGACTAACTTTATACTTTTATCAAGGAGATATTTCTGTTCCTATGTTGGCTTATTTTCACAAGTCATTTATTTTCAATATCGCTTTCAGTATTTCTTATAAGGACAAAATATTGATGATGAAATTCTTGTCTGGAAAATTTTCTTCAATTTCTTTTTTCTGAAGGATAACCTTGCTAGAAAAAGTATTTTTGACTCGAAAATGTTTTATTTTCCCCCCTTTCTTTTAGCACATTGATTCTAGAATTCCACTTCTACTGGCCTGCAAAATTTCTACTAAGAAACTGACTGAAGGCTTTTCAAGGTTCTTTATAAAATGTGTTTTGCAGTACTTTTTTTATGTTTTATTTTTAGATGCAGACATTTGAATTATTTTTATGTATTTTGATGTGGATCTTTTGGAGGTTACCTTGTTTAGAACTTCTGTTTGGGGACTTGGATGTCTGTTCTGAAAATTAGAAACATTTTAAGTATTTTTTTCTTTGTTGTTATTATTTCTCTTTACAATCCAGAACTCTAATATTTTAATGTTGTTCAAAGTAATGTGGAACCATATTGCCAGGAGAAAATTATTTGCCTTTATGTAAGTTTTTCTTTTTGCTGTTCTGCTTTTTAGTTTGTTTTATTATGTTATCTTCTAGCTCACGGACATTCAGTTTTCTTAAGTGTAGATTTAAGCAAATCTCCTGGTTTTCAGTTTAGATGTATTGTAGGTATGCGATTTCTGTTTGGAAATTTTTTTTCATCTTTGTCATTGTTGGTGATATTATTTAATCTTGTAGAATACTGTTTTAAGACCATTTTTCTAAAGTTTATTTTCATACATTTAAAGGTTTTTCTGTTTCCTCTGTTTTTTCTTTAGTCTATGGTTTTCTGTCTTGGTCACTTTTGTCATTGATCCATAGTAACTCCAAACTAAATTGTCTCTCTAGTGTTACAATATTTTTTGTGTTAAGAAATAGAAGTCCCTAGACCATTAGGGCTTAACAATCAATAAGCATCTTTTGTGTAAATTTCCTGAATGGAAATTTATGCATGAAGTACAACATGCCAATTGTTTTAAGGAGTTTCAAATACTATGCCTAGTCATGAGATTTAGAATTGTTGAGTGTAAAAAGAATGTCTTGACCTTGACTTAGGGAGGTAGATCTTGTTAACATGGCTGCTCCAGTCTTGAGGTTGATTTGCTATTCACTAGCCTTGGTGTTTGCTCTCTTTCACTCCCTTAGGTCGTCATTACAGTGCACACACCAGTGCCTGCCACAGATTGAATTGTCCAAATAAAAAGTTTCTACCAGACACTATTTTCTTATTAGTTGCTAACTTCTTGTAATCAGTCAAAAATAAAAAAACTTCTCCTCTTCTAGGTCCCAGCACAAGGACTGAAGTTGCAAAATTTTCTCTGCTTGCGTTTAGATATTGACATGTTATTTGTGTCTTTGAATGACATTGCAGTTAGTAATCCTATATTTGTAATGGATCATTTGATATGTGGGTTTATATTAGTTGTATTTGAGAGGTAAGGATTTCAGAGTCTACCTATAATTGCATCTTCTGAAAGTCTCAATAGTAATATTGAGGTGTTTAATTCTGCCCTACATTTTTTTTCTTTTTTTTTTATTTAAACAACTTGATTACATACATGATTGTGTTTGGGTTTCAGTCATGTAAAGAACACCACCCATCACCAGTGCAACATTCCCATCACCAATGTCCCAAATCTCCGTCCACCCCACCCAACCCCCACCTGTACTATAGACAGGCTATTTCCCTCTTTCATTCTCATTATTAGGACAGTTCAGAATGTAGTTATTTCTCTAACTAAACTCATCACTCTTTGTGGTGAGCTTCATGAGGTGAGCTGGAACTTCCAGCTCTTTTCTCTTTTGTGTCTGAAAATTATTATCGCAAGAATGTCTTTCATTTTTCTTAAAACCCATAGATGAGTGATACCATTCTGCGTTTCTCTCTCTCTCTGTCTCTCTCTCTGTCTCTCTCTCTGACTTATTTCACTCAGCATAATAGATTCCATGTACATCCATGTATAGGAAAATTGCATGACTTCATCTCTCCTGACAGCTGCATAATATTCCATTGTGTATATGTACTACAGTTTCTTTAGCCAACTTCCCTACAATTTTAAAGAAAAATATTACTGAAATTTTACTGATATACTGTTCTTTCAATATCTATAAGTTTTTTTGGTTTGATGATTATAAACATTTGATGAGATTACAAATAATACTAAAGCATTTTAGAATTTTTAGGAAAACACAATATATAATAACAATATAATACATATATAACATAATAAATAGGCACTATACATGTATAACACACATAAAGTATAAATAAATTTATATTTATATAAAGTATAATAAATTATTTAATGCATATATTTTATCATTGTTTACAATACTACTAATTGTAGGGTTTCATTCATATAACATTTCAGAACCACACTCTCCACCAGATTTTCTAAGTTTCTCCTCTGATGTCCCAGTGCTTCCTTCATTTTCTCTGTCCCACATAACTATCCCAACAGGCTTCCAACTAAAGACAAGTTATAAATTTCTATTGCCTTTGGGCATTAATTATTTACCTCTGTTTTTCTTTCAGTCCCACAAATGAGAAAGACCAGTATGTGTCTGTCCCTCTTTTTCTGACTAACAGCACTCAGCATGAAATGCTTCAGATATATCCACAGAAGCAAATTGCATGAATTTGTTTTCTAACCAGGTAGTATTCTATTGTATATATATATCATAGTTCCTTATTCTTAACCACACAAACTTCAAAAATATCCTACATTTATTATTGGAAGTTTTTTAGAAATAGTAAAATAGATCCAATGTTTTCAAATAATTTAAAATGAAAAAAATATTTGAGGATGTAGATCATTATTAGCAATAAAATTAATTATGATCAAAACATTTCCAAATAAGCCTATAAAAGTTAGAGCCTTATAATAAGGTCAGATTATAAATCTATTGCTTTTATTCTTATTTGGAATGTATGCACAGTCAGAGCATGAAGATTTACTCTGACTCCATATGATCTCATTTGAGCTGGATAAAGCTCCTGGAAATAGTCACAGTGTGACATTTTAGAATCTTTCTGGAATGTCTTCATGATAGACCATTATACTGCTATTTAAAGAAAATCAGAGGTCACTGACATTTTTGTTACCGTTATTGTTTTTGGGCTATTCTCAGCAGTGCTCAGGGCTTACTCCTGTTTCTGTGTTCAAGGGCCCCTACTAGTAGTGGGAGCAGGGTGAGACCATATAGGTTGCCAGTGATGAGATTCAGATTGGCTACATGCATGGCAAGTACTTACCCTCTGTACTATTTCTGACCCTTCTCTATGAAACTATTTTCAGGGTACTTTTCAGGATGCAGAAAACTCAGGCCAATAGTCCGTTGTGATATGTTGATATACTTTATCAATGGCAGCAACCTTAAAAATTATCTAGTAAAGGAAGTTTCAATGGTTTAGATAAAACACTTAACTGATGTTTGGGGTTATCAGATCTTGAGTCCTGGAAGGTAATTAAACTATACATTAAGCCATGTTAGCTTGAAAGGATGGCTCAGTAAGGTCAGAGAATAGATAGTTCTTATGAAAGCAAAAAGCTGCCCCATGTAACTAAGCACACAATCTCAGAACACAAATATAGAATGGTATTGTGTAGAATAGGGAGAAAGTAGATGACCTAGTTAGATAATCCACCAAAGACTGACATTTCTTACAGCAATAAATAGCAAATCCATGTGCATAATCACCTGCCTACTTCTGAGAGTAGGACAAAGTCCTAATGTTCGTAAAATGTCTGGATTTATTTTTATACAGATCTATAAAGCTATCTTAATAATAATGCATATATGAACAAAAGTTTGAATGAAAAGTAGCAGACTGAAATACTTTGTATTTTTGAAAACTTATAGAAGAACAAGAGCTCAATGAGTTGCAAGCAAATGAAGAATGGGCCAAAATGTGATATGTGAGGTAGAAATTAGATTCTGAAAGTCCTTCTACAAAAAATAAGGAATTTGAACTTAATTGATAATGCCACTTCTATAGTTAAGTACCATATTTTTCACTCTATAAGACGCACCTGACCATAAGACTCACATAGTTTATAGATGCTCTGCTTCCCTGCATTCAGGTTTCTGTTCTAGGCAACATTTGCTACATAAGACATATTATGGGGGTAGGGGGAGGACATCTTATGGTATGAAAAATACGGTAAATATATTTTGCAATGTACTCTTGAAAGAATAACTATAAATAAAAGTGAAAACTATAACCTTAACTACTACCCATTTCAGCTTTTCTACCTAAGACCTGCTGAGGGAGGTTACCAAGGGAAAGAATTGGGAACAGTTGCTGATCTTCATTAACATTCTTTTTTTGTTCTTTGTTCCTGCTGGATATTATCTCTGACTTGGGGGTCCATCCTTCTCAGCAGAGTCTGAGTTGATGACATGGTGGGTCCTAAAAGCCTTAGAACTAGTTGATCTTATTAATTCCTAAGAACTTATTGCTTATAGTGTCTGACTGTTTCACTAAAGATAGGAATTCATGCATATGATATTCCAACACTACACCTTCCACCAGAATGTCCACTTCCCTCCACGATTAGTGTCCACCTCACCTCCTATGATACATTTTATTTTCATTATATATTACCAGTATAATTGTCCAACAACAAATAGTCACAAATATGCATTTGTGCAACTCTTATTGCACTGGTTAGATACATTTTAAAAACTTATACATATTTTCCAACTTCTACATTGTTAATAGTTATGATTCTATAACCTTGCTATATTTTCTTCAATTATATAAGCTCATTTTGGAGACAAGTAAAATAGATGTTTAAAGAAGTAAAAGATAATAGTGATAGTATTTGGAAAAGATAAAACACACTATATTAAGAGTTGAAATTTATGATTTTTTGAAAATGGTTTGCCAAATATGAAAAAGAAATTGTCTTGAGGACCATCTACTTGAGACCTTGCTCATCAGAAGTCACTCTGAATTTTTTTTCCCTCCAGATGAGCATATTCCCTTCTGCATATATTCTCAAGGTCACAACTCCTCAGTTCATAGACACAGATCCATATGTGAGCATCCTATTTTAATGACTGAAATGTGAGAACATCACTGCCAATTACTTTAGCATGGGGTATGTTATTTCATAGACTGTCAAAAAATCATTATCATCGCCAGAAGAAGGATGATGAAAGATAAAACATTTGCAAGAAACTTGACATGTTTTCTGCAACTTTCATGCAAAATAACATCACAGCTTTTAAAAAGTACCAATTATCCTTTGCTTGAAACTATGAATTTTATTTGTTCACACTATCTCCTACATTTCTTCCTTTTCACCTGACAGATTGCTAAAATTTGAAGCTGGCAAGTTTTATCTAAAAGTCACTTTTATTTTATATTTAGCTTAGCATTTTATTTGGTAACGCTTTTCTATTTATACAGCATTTATATGTATTATATTTAGGTTTTACTTAAACTATATTGTAGTAAAATTTATGATTTTAAGAAAAAAATCTCAGGTAACTCTTTTTTTTGGGGGGGGTCACACCCGGCAGTGCTCAGGGGTTACTCCTGACTCCATGCTCAGAAATTGGTCCTGGCAGGCACGGGGGACCATATGGGGCACCGGGATGGTAACTCTTTTAAGGTGCTAAAACTCCCTTTGTTCTGATATCCAATAGGGCTCTTGGTGGTAATAACTCATGCCCTTGGGCATCAAGGAATCAATCCCCCAGAACCATCACCTGAGCATAAAGCCAAGAGTAATCAAACTGCACCACTGGGTATTATTCCAAAATTTAAAAAAAGTAAAGGGTAGAATTTGGTGTATGTATGTATATATATATGTGTGTTTATATACATAATTAGATATGTTTATATATGTTTATCTATATACATATATATATATAATTTCTTCTGCCAAAGTTGAAATGGAAACTTTGTCATAAAATTTCATACCTTTGTCCTTAGAACCTAAAATGTTTAGAACCTTAAAGTTAACAATGACTGCTTTATTCACCCAAACTATTAGCACAGCTGTTTGTGTTTGTGAGATGACTTTTGCTAAGTAGCTTCAATTGAGCACTGGCTTCTAGAATAAACACCTATGAAAAGACAGGCAGACCTATATCCCCTGTTTTCCAGGGAGTGGTGAGGGATAAAAGGTTGAGTAGCTAATGGCAATGATACAATCAGTCATACCTAATAAGCCTCCATTAAAAACAGGAAAAACAAAACAAAACAAAACAGGATGGTAAACACAATATTTAGGGAGAGATAATATACATAACATCTGAGTCTTTTTCACAGCATTGGTGGCTTATACTTGAATGTGGTTTAATTAAAATAAATTAATGCACAAGCATATACTTGCTAAACAGAACACAGGAGTCCTGTAACTCTCCTTCACAAGAAGATGGATGGATGGATGGATGGATGGATGGATGGATGGATGGATGGATGGATGAGTGAGTGGATGATATGTGGATATATATATATATATATATGTTCCATTTGAAAATCCCTCGATTATATCCTTTTACAATAACAATCTAAGAATAGCATTTCTCATTTTCTTAATAATGTCTAGCAAGTTAATTGAATCAGAAAAGAGATCATGGGATTTTTGTTGTTGTTGTTGTTGTTTGGACCACAACCAACCAATGACACTCAGGGTTACTTCTAGCTATGTGCTCAGAAATCTCTCCTGGCTTGGGGGACCCTATGAGATGCAGGGGGATTGGACCCGTCTAAGGTCAGCTACGCACAAGGTAAAAGCCCTACTGCTAAGCCACCGCTCAGATCTGGGTCTTATGTTCTATAACTGTATTAGAAACAAAGTTGAAAGCTCAGACTTAATCATTAGTATCTGAAGAGAAGTGGGGAAATCTTGAAAATAATTCTTGAATTTGATGTTTTTCCCAGGTAGTAAAATTGAGTTGAAGTATAGGATTTCTGATGGGTATCTACAAAAGTCTTACTGTTATTGGAAACATAATTTATCTAAGCATAAATAAATGAATGAACCCTAAATATCATGAACCCATCATGATATTAATAATCTGAGAGTCACTGACTTTATTATTTAAATGACCTATCTTCATCTTGCTGAGAAATATTTTCAGTACCATCAACCAATGTCCACCAGATTTACCTAATTTTAACTGTACTTATCTCCAATGAACTCTCCTAGGACTTCCAAGTATTTCTAAGGAAATGAAAGATTTCAAGAGCAACTGATACCTCTGATTTATTTGGGGCAGGCTGAAATAGATGAAAATATTAACCAAATGTAACATTAATAAAAATTATATAATGTTAATTTAATTAGCCATATCATTCAATAAAGTATATTTGACTATGTTTAATAAATTAAATTACCTAGCAGATGGATGGTAGTAACACAATGTATGTGACAAAATTACAAACGAGCCCTCTAATAAATGATACATACCTGCATTTCACACCACTGGTGGCTGGCACTTTATGAAGGGAAGATTTTCTTCCAATATCATGAATTAAGTACCTATAATAAATAAGCCACATGTTTAGCTCTAAATTATATAGAGAAAATGAAGTGCCAGATAAACTCAGCCCTATGATACTTTCCTTCCTTCCTGGACTTTTCATTTTTTTGCTGTTTAATTTTTCTTTTATTTGTTGCTATTGTTGGTTTGTTTTGTTTTGTTTTGTTTTGTTTTGAAGTCACACCTAGATGTTCTCAAAACTTACTCCTAGTGGGCTCTTGGATTGTGTGTTGCTAGGAGTACGTATAAGCCAATTACTTACTGTTTGACTATCAATTTTGCTCCTCCACTTTTCTATCTTTTGTAAAGAAAAAGGGAAAATACTGCTAGAGAGTTTAGAAATAGAGATAGGAAATTATTAAATACTGCTATTTGTTCTCTAATGAATTAATACATTTATTTCTTGAAAAGAAAACATATTTGCAATGCTAAATGTTGCTTTTTGTTTTAATTTCTCAACTACTCCTTGGTATATATTAAGATCTTTGCTTTTGAATATTCAGGGATAATCAAATCAAATTCAAATTACTTTTTCAGAACTTACATTGATTTTAGCTATATAGTGACTAGTAGATTCTTGTTTTTTTTTTTTTTTTTTTTTTGATTTTTTTGGGTCACACCCAGCAGTGCTCAGGGGTTACTTGTGGCTCCATGCTCAGAAATTGCTCCTGGCAGGCATGGGGGACCATATGGGGCACCTGGATTTGAACTGATGACCTTTTGCATGAAAGGCAAACACCTTACCTCCATGCTATCTCCCGGGCCCCAATGACTAGTAGATTCTTATATTATCTTTTATACAAACCCTATGAATAAATTGCCAAATACCAATCTTTTAATTATGCTCTAGAGCTACATGCACATTATTTTTGTTGCTTTTTAAACTTTCTTGGTGATTTTACAGTATAATGTAAAGCAACAACAAGAACCACAAAAGCTATACACTTCAGTTTCAGAATTTTTTACTAACTAGATTTTGTAATTATTCACTATGACTTTGGTGACCATTGATTTACATTTGTTCGAATATAAACATAACAGAAACAAAACAAGTGTCTGCAATTAAACAGGATTGCTCTATGTCAGATGTCTAGGATTAACAGCTATTGTACACATTAATTGGTATCCTGGGATTCTTTTCCTTTTATTTCAAACTGTAGACCAGATTTATCTTACAAACTCCTTTCTCTATTCTAATAATACAAATTAGCAAGGATACAAGGAAAGTTTCCATATCTGAAAAGTATATTTTCCATAAATCCCCAATTGAATTAATGTCTAAAACTTTAGCCAGAAAGTTGAGACAAGATAAAGGATACACTGAAGGATTTATTTCCCATTTATATTCACTCATAGTATTCTTACCTTATATCTCCAAATCACATTATTTTGATATTTTTAACTAGTTTACACAATCTTTACTTATCTCTGATTCTCTTGAAGAATGCTGTTTTTCATCTAATAAATAAAAAAGAAAAATTAATCTTGTCATTGTGTGTTTGGGGGTATTATAGACAATTTTAGAAAGACTAGAGTAGATAATCACAGTTTAAGAAGGATAAATAGGGGTTAAGTAATAGATTCAATGTAAATTCAAAAGTAGGGATTGCAAAGGTGGCGGGATCATTGAGATGCTAATGGTAGATGCAGTGTTGGAATAATGTATGCAGGAAACTATTCTTAACAGTACTTTAAACCATCAGTGCCTCAATAAAAATGGGAGGGAGGGACAATGAGGAAAGTTCTATTAAATTAAGTCTTGCAAATATAGCAGAATAAAAATTTCTTCTCTCACTTAGGCTGTTCAGCCTAATTAGATTGGCTATTAATCAGATTAAGAGGAGAAAAATTAATGTGTACAACAGCCCCACAGATATGCCTCAGAGTTTGCAAGGCAGCTAGGTTACATAAGGAAGAGAATTTATCTCTGAAACCTCAAATAGTAGAAGTTAAGTCACAATAGAATTGAGGTGGGAGGCGGAAGTTGGCTTGTAATTAGAAGCATACCCTGACTTGTAGTTAGGCCTTTTAGGTAAAATTACTTCTCAATAGCTTTTTCTCAAATCAATTAATGTCTAAATTATTCTTTATGGTTGAAATAAGTGACAAGATTTTTCTGAATCTTTGAGCTGTGCTTGCTTGCCTTCAACTCAATATAATCCACATTGCCTTTGTGGCATATTGGACATGGCCTATTCTCTTTAAAAAATAATCTTATACTGGAGAACAGTACACCTAGTGATGTCCACATGTATGCAGTTGACTCCATTTAGGTCTTCAGCACTCCAAATGGTCCTTGAATAAGCACCAAGAGAGAATCTTGAGCACTTCTGGGTGTGGTTTGCAAAGCAATAGATGTATAATCAAATTTAAAATTAAATTAAAATAATCCTTTGGCCTCAGTGTTTTGACTTTGGACTTAAATCACTCCTACCTTTGTGCAGTGCAACATTCTCAGTTCGGTTGGTGAGCACCCAAATCTAGGGACCCCTGCCTTCACAGCTTAATTCACAGTCCTTCAGAGATCATATGCCTACCTGGGTGTCCTTTAAACTCTAAGTAGAGATGAGGTGTCTGAGCTTTCAATCTTTGTGCACTTTGCAAACTAGCTAAAGTGACACCTAGACACTGACAGAATTTCATAGTTGAGCCTACTAAGGATTTTGTATATTGAATCCTCCACATGGAGCAGCTGAGAAACTGCCTTAAGAACATAGTTGCATGGGCCAGAGAGATAGAATGGAGGTAGAGAATTTGCCTTGCATGCAGAAGGACGGTGATTTGAATCCCTGCATATGGAAAACAAGAACATAGGTGGCAACTAGTACCATATAATGACATAATAATAATAATAATAATAATAATAATAATAATAAACCTTATTTTCCTTTTGTTTTCCTGCAAGTTGAATTCATTGCTCTATTTTGAGATGGTTATTTCATATCAAAAGATTTTTTTGGTATTGTCCTTAATGTTAATCTATTCAAAAAGTTTTTACATTGTTTAATATGAAAGGCTGAATAGGCCGAGAGTGTTCCAATGTTTTGTTTACCTTTGGGTTAGTAATAATATCTTTAAATCATTTTTCTTTTATTTAGAATTCTATAAGCAGTCAAGTGCAACCAGAATTCTTTCTCAACATTCTTTGAAGAATAGTTTTAATTATATATTTAATTTCATCATTGATGTAGTTTGCTTTGAACAGAAACACTAAACACATAAAAACTAACTGTATATCTACCAGTAGTGTGTTCATAATATGATAGGAATTTTCTGAGTAAAGTAAAAGTGTATTTTAGTGTTATTTTTTCCTGAGTTATATTTTAGTCATTCTGAACCATTTACTTATGGCAATGAAAACTCTTCTTTTAGGATTACTTCAAAACTCAGTGAAACAGTGTTGGAGGGAGGACAACACTGGTGATGGGAATACCCCCTGATTCAATGCTACTATGTACCTTAAATACTGTTGTGAAAGACTTTTAATTCACTTTGGTTACAATAAAAATTATATTAAGATTCATTGACTAGTTCTAAAATCAACTCCAAAGTAAATTCCAAAAAAAATATTTAATTTCTCCTTAACTAATAATAAACACATATTATCCCTTCTTAATTATCCCTATACTTTTATTCATCTAGATTCATTTATTGGTATTTAAAAGGCCAAGAAATTTTATGACTTAGCTATGAATTATTAAAAAATAGTAAACAGGAAGACAGTGGTATAATTTAGTTGTCCCTTATACTACACTGAGAAACAGGGAAGTTCATGATTAAATTCAACCTGAGTTGAAAATGCACAGGAATAAGTAATGCATATATATCCCAGGGCACAGATGTACATTTGATTACAAAACAAATATGTTTTTTTGACATAAGTGATATCTATCTAGTTTGGTGTGCTCCATATTCTTCCTTAGCTTATATTCAAATGCTAATATTTTGCAGAAACAATTTCACAGACACTACTAAAAATGTTTTACCAGTTTTCTACTAATATAGCATATCTGGAAATTTTTATATAGCCAAATTAACACACAAAATAATGAACAAATCGTTTTAATGTAATTGTTGGCAATTAATAGGTTAAACATATCCCTAATAATAAAAAAAATATCAGCATTGCATGTAGGGCGTTTGCTTTGAACACAGCTAACATGGGTCTGATCTCTGCCCCATATTGTTACCTGAGCATGGACAGGTATAGCCAAAATAAAACAAAAACTTTCAGTAAACTATAAGTGATTAGGTTCTTTAATTTAATTAAATATATACTATTGATCATATAGAAATAATATTTTGTGGTAAATTATTGGAAATATTTTGAGTTTTACTAAAACAAAGTTTTATGACAAAGTATTTTTAGTGACATGGTCAATAAAAAATTTCTGATCACTTTAGCCAAAGTTACATAAAATTCTGAAAATAATATAGCCACAGGCAATTAAAGTAACTATTTTATAAAAGGAAGAAATATAATTATAACAACTCACATGGAAATCAAAAACAATCTATAAACTATTAAGCATATTACAATGTTAATATCTGAATGTCCTTACCTACCATACGTGGTTCAACCAAAAATTGAATAAGACCTCATTATGAATTTATCATAAAGTGATAAATTGAAAAGTGATAAAGTGAAAATTTAACAGTACTGCACAAAACTATTATTAACTTTTGAAGAGATGCCTTAAGTGATTCTTTGAACTTTTATCTTGGAAATAATTTACAAAGATCTGTGTAAAAGAATCATACTTTTTTTGACAAAGAATATTTTTAAAAACATTTTCTAAATAATACAGAACATAAAACCCTATTTTCTAACACATTGCCAAAGATAAAATGATTCAGAAATTCCAAGTAAATATTTTAAGTAGCCAATAATTTAAATATAAGTCTATATCCAATTTCCTAACATTTTTCTTTTTAAAAAATATTTTGAGTTTATTTTTAAATTTAAGCATAATATAGTTGACTTGGATGGCAAATACAATGTTATAACTTGTGGATAACTATTTTTTTCTATATATTTAAAGACAATGTAAGGTTCTCTTCCTATGTGAAAATGAGTCTTGGTGGAAGAATAAAGATTTACTTTTTCTTTATTAACATGTGGTATATCTTGTGGAGACATCTTTCAATTCTTGCCCAATATACAAACTGCAATCTTTTTAGAGGTCCTGTGTTAATGTCAGATAGAAAATGTGGAAGCATTACATCTTTAGACATATAAACGTACTCTTAAAAAGCAATGATACCTCTGTAAATGATACCTCTGTAGCTCTATAGATTAATTCATAAATGTTAAGAGATTAAATTTATTGCAAATTATTAATTTATAAATTATTAATTTATAAGTAAATTAATGATAGCATATGAAATGTGTTAGAGGCATGAGTTTTTTGAAAAGAAACTTCAAGGTAATGCTCTGATGCTCATAGTAGGAAATTGCAATGGTGTTAATGCACATATAAACAGGACTAATATACAGCCTTGGGCTATGAAATAGGAAAAATAGGTATTTGATTCTTTGTTGATTTCACAAATATAAATCTTGTATACCCACATTTCTGCCAAATACAGAAACACTAAAAGTGATTAATTTCCCCCGAATTATCTCTTATATTGGTATATTTAAGTACCCTGCATACAGGTAGATAAAAACATTTATGGAAAAATGATTATTTCCTAAAATAGCAATTTTCTTAAGTTTCTAATTGTTTTTTATTGTATTAATCATCCCTTAGTAGCTAAAAATAAAATGATAAAACCATTTGCTTTGATGGTTCTAGCAGTTTTATTGCCCTCTATGATGAATTGTTTTTATTCAGGGATTTTTTTTCCTATATTTTATTTGGAAAGGAAATCTCAAAATCAGAACATAGGGAGTCTGAAAGTCACTGCCAGTGATACTTGCAAACAGATCAAGTTTAGTTTTTCAAACATGTAAGCATCTGTGCCAGTCCTTTGTTTGAACTAGCTTTCTGACCCTTGTCAGAGAATGAGAATGAGAATTCTCTTACACACAAGTTGATGTGCTTCCCAATTTGTGAGGATGTTTGTTTATATAAACTGATTATTCAAATCCTTCATTAGAGAAGATCAAGGCAGTAGCTCTCCAATGTTTCTAAAGGGATGTAAGTCAGGTGGAATATTACATACCTTTTATGTTGTGGCCAACATGCAATATCCAGCACTGCTTGATCACATACATTATGTTTGGTGGCTCCAGGGCACTATGTGCAAATTGTGGATATTAAAATTATTATTCAAATGTATTACTAAAATATAATTGTGAAATTTTGTTGAGCCTGCACCAGTTTTTTTAGGGTTATTATTGCAGGCAGTACTCAGAGATGATTTATGACTTGAGCACAGAAATTCTGTGGGGTTTGGGGATCATAATAGAATCCTGGGATTAAACTTGGATCACTGGGCTGTGACCCAGTGACCCACTGACCCAGCAAATCAAGTGCTTCACCATATATGATTTTTTTGGGGGGGTCACATCCGGCAGAACTCAGGGGTTTCTCCTGGCTCTACACTCAGAAATCACTCCTGGCAGGATCAGAGGATCATATGGAATGCCAGGATTCGAACCACTGTCCTTCAGCATGCAAGGCAAAACGCCTTATCTCCATGCTATCTCTCAGGCCCTACCATATATGATTTTTACCATCCCAAATCATTTCAGACCACATCAGTAAGGTTGATAGATAATTTAAATTTATCCTTTGACAGTAGTGTCCTCACAATATTCTACCAGCCATGTTTTCATTCACCAAATTCAAAGTCCCTATCATGGAGAGATTCTACTTCTTGTTATGAGGGGTTATGTAAGTAAATAGAGCAGGGGATTTTTTATTGTTCTTTCAGGAAACATAGCTGATAAATATGGCATATAAATAAATGTTGTTGCTGCAGCAAAATAGGTAAGTCCAATAACAAAGAGATGACCAGTAAAAATGGTTGTTCCCCTAACCTCAAATGTCTTATTTAAATTTCTTGAATGTGCTAACAGATTCTATTATGAGAAAGATAAATTCCAGATAGCAATGTATGAAGTAGTGATAGCTTTACCAGATTTTCAAAAGAAAGGCTAAGAATTGTTATTTTGTCTAAGAAAAAAAACCTATTGACTCTTTAGTTGGTCTGGATGTTCTCTAACGTGCTTTCCAAATTTAAGATTGTGTCATATAATTTGGATGCAGAAAATTTAGACTTAAGATTAATATTTGTGATTTTAGACATAATTTCTATATTGAAAATAAAAAGATTAAGAATTGATGACATATTTTGGCTGTAGTTTCTTTCAATTCACTATTAATAACTGTTGATTTATATTTATAAATTTCCTTTCTAACTTTTATAATAACAAAGTGACTCCAGAAGCATCAATCCATCTGCTAATTTCTACTCTGTTTCCTAGAATTGCAACTTGAATAGATCTTGAGAAAATATTATTTGTTTGTTTTTATTTAACCTCAACATGTTAATCTTTTATTCTTTGTCTTTTTTCTCTTGTATTATAGTATATAATTATATCATATATTATATTTATTAGATAGACATTATACATCAATATTTTTACTAGTAAAATATTAGTGTTTACACTAACAACATAATCAACAATAGTTGATTATGCTTATCTTGGTGTAAAAACATTTTCCAAAGATTTGCTTGAAAACATTGACCATATATCTGTGTAGTGATAATCACCAATAAAAATACTATCTGCTTTATACAAATTTATTGAAAGTGAATGATAGCTTCATAGCCTCATTAACTACCACAAAATGTAATATATATTATTATAGAGAACTTTTGATGTGTATCTACAATATGTGAATTTGTATTTTATAAATTATTGTGCACAAAATGTTCAGAATAAATAATGCAGCATTAAGTTAATGATTACCATATCTACTTATGAAAAGGGAAATTAGAAACAAAAAATAGTACTGCGAAGTCATATACTTTGTGTCTGAAGTATATTTTATCTGAAGTATATTTTATCTACCAATTTATTTTTATAAAATCCTTTAATGAAGTAGGTTATTATCTTAATGTTATATAGAAGACAAGTAATGACTATCAAATAATAATTGGACAAATTTATGTGAGGGATTCATCTGAAATTCTATCATAGGTCTTCTGAACATAAACCCAGGGCTTTAGCATGATACCTTGTGATTGCATTTTAGAAATACTTACTATCTTTCTATCTAGTTATTTGGAGACTTGGAATTTCTGCATCTTTTAATTTGACCTTCACAAAAGGAGTGAAGAAACTGGAGGTGAAAGAGAAGATGATAGGGGCAGGAGGAGGGAGACTGATAAGGAGAGGCATGACTATATGTATCAGTAATTATAATAACAATGCAATACCACCATGATTTAAAATCATTCATCTTTAAAAATTCATAGCAAATGTGATTATTTGAAAACACTTTAATATTGTGCTATTTATATACAACTGAAGGCAAATTTTTAGGCTTTTCTTTAATTCGGTGGGGATTGGGCCACACCCAGAGGCTTTCAGATGTTACTCCTGGCTCTGAGTTCAGAAATCGCTTTTGGCATCATTAGGGGAATCATATGAGAAACCAGGAATGGGACCTGGATCTGTCCCAGGTAGGCTGAATGCAAAGCAAAGACCCTGTAGCTGTGCAATATCTCTCGCCCAATTTTTGAAACTTTTAAATAAATGACTCTTGAATGTGTGGACAAACAATTTGCAAGAAGAGAAAAAAATCCACTCAGACTGTAGGAAAACATTTGGAAGCTTTCTTCCAAAAGACAGATTGTGAATTTTAGCAAACAGCTGGGATTCTATTAATCAGGAACAAGACCAGGAACTAGATTCAGAAACTAAGTTAAAGTTTAAACTGTGACTTATGAAGGGTTTCATAAACCTTATTTTCTTACATAGCTTTTCAAAAGAAATGTTTTACCTGATCCCAGACATGTGAGTACATAAAATAAATAAACATACTAAACATTTACTGGTAGTACATTATAAAGACATTCATTTCAAACAAATTTTTTAAAAATCTAAATGCTGCCTATGGATCAAGATCCACATTTTAAGAAGCTAGGACCTAGTCTAGATCTAAACTGAATATATGCTGAACTAATCACTAGGTAACCAACCTAAGTTTGATATATTTTCCTTCACACTCAAAAACTAGGCTGATTACTTCTATCTTAATAAAATATTTAGACATGATTCCAGAAATATTTTTATAATCAAAATGAAGTTTAAATAAATGTAAGTAACTATTAAAATTATAATGTTTCAAAGAGGGTCATTTAAATATAATTCTCCATTACTTCTATATAGAAATACACACTTTTTGTATGAGTTATTATGCATTGTTCTAAAATTGTTTTCTCAGAATTTTTAAATTAAAAACAAAAATACTATAGATTTCATGAATCTCACCAAGATAATTCAACTCTGATGTTTAAGTTTCTGTTTTAAAAGTAGTCTACAACCTCATTTTTCTCACTTTACCAAGCCTCAGTTTTTTAAACTTAAAAAATAAAGAGTTAAGCTTAAAATGAGACTATTATGTTGTCAGGCAAAGTGGCAAAGGATTTAGGAAACCCTCTGGGAACATTGATGGAGGGAGGTCCAAACTGATGATGTCATTGGTCCTGACTCAATGTATGGCTTAAATCCAACTATGAAGAACTTTGTAAATCACAATGGTTTCAATAAAATAAAATTTAAAAGAAGTTTGCTCAAATATGATAAATATTATTCCCCTTACTAAGTAAAGAAAAATAAATCCTAGCCAAGAAATATTTATTAGTGATATTATCAGAATTTATTAGTTTATTAAATAATTTTATTGAATTGTATTTAATAATTTATTAAATGCTTTTATTAAATGGATTTTCTTAGAGGAGTCTTTGTGCTCAAGATTTTTTGTATATCAGGAATGAAAGAGAAATTCTTTAGTAAATTGGATAATACTAGCAAATTCACAAACACCGTCTGTCACAAAATGAGGTGCTCTTGTTTTAAGTCACCGAGATACACAGTAATAAAGTTGTTGAAGTTGAATTTGGAGCATACAATACCCATCTCTTCACCAATATTCTTTTCCCAACACCAACATATCCAGTTTCCTCCAACCTCTGACACCATCTGTCTCTATGACAAACACAATTCTCTTTCCCTTTTATCCCCCATTTTTTAGGAATTGTAGTTGCCAATGCCATGACTTGTAAAGATACTATGTATATCACTTTATCTCCTTTGAGCATCCTGTTCTGTCCAGAATGATCTTTTCTAACTTGAATTGTTATAATAGTCTCTTTTCATTCATAAATAGAACAAATTCTCACTCTTTGTGGCAAGCTTCCTTATCCTGTGGTCCTCTTCAGATATATTATTCTCATGTTGTTTTTTATATTCTGCAAATGAGTAATCTTTCATCTTCCTCTCTCTCTCCGATGCATTTCATTCAGCATGAGATTTTCTATGTCGATTTATGTATAAAGAAATTTCATGTCCTCCATTTTCTAGTAGATGATAGCATTTCATTGTGGATATATACCATTTAATCCACTCATCTGTTCTCAAGCACTTAACTGTTTTAAGTTTCTGGCTATTGTGTGTAGTGCTGCAATGAATATGGAAGTGCAGAAGGCTCTTTTTATCATCGTTTGGGGGGCTTTGGTATATTCTTAAGTGGCATTGCTGGATAATATGGGTTTCAATTGTTAGCATTTTGAGATATATTTGAAAGTTCATTTCTCTCCATATACTTATTAGCACTGTTTGCTATTTGTTTTGTTGCTTTTGTACATTTAGATGTGTGTCAGTCTCTGTGGTATGAAACTACATGTTATTGATATTTTGGCTTGTATCTCTCTGATAATGAACTTGAACATTTCGGGTACCTTTTTGACCATTTGAATTTTTTTAAGAAGTTTCTGTTTATCTCTTAACTCATTTTTATTTTGTAACAACAAAATAGGTTGTTTTAACTTTAAAATAATTAGTACTAAATCAACTAGATCATAGATTTGGGAGAAAAACAAGATTTTTTTTTTTGGTTTTTGGGTCACACCTAGAAGTTTCAGGGGTTACTCCTGGCTCCATGCTCAGAAATTGCTCATGGCAGGCATGGGGGACAATATGGGGCACCGGAATTGGATGCCTTTTTCTTGTTAAGTTTTATCAGTACTTTGTGAACCTTGAATATGAATCCTTTTTTTTTATTTTATTTTAATCATAGTGGTTTACATGATATTCACAGTAATATTCCATTTACAAATAAACATTGAATCAGGGGAATTCCCATCACCAAGTTGTCCTCCCTCCACCTCCATTCCCATTCTGTCTCCTATATCCTCCACCCTCTCCCCAGGGACTTCTAAATTGAGTGACTCCCTCTGTTTCTGGTTTAT
>PVKC010008110.1:0-28571 GCA_004027635.1 Crocidura indochinensis | reverse complement strand
AAAAAAAAAAAAAAAAAAAGAAAGAAAGAAAACTACAGACCAATCTCACTAATGAACATAGATGCAAAGATACTAAACAAAATCTTAACAAACCGAATCCAGCACTTCATCAAAAAGGTCATACATCATGACCAAGTGGGTTTTATACCAGGAATACAAGGCTGGTTCAACATATGCAAATCAATCAATATTATACATCACATCAACAACAAGAAAGACAAAAACATGATCATATCAATCAATGCAGAGAAAGCATTTGACAAAATCCAATACCCTTTCATGTAAAAGACACTCAGCAAAATAGGGTTAGAAGGAACCTTTCTCAAGATAGTTACAGCTATCTATTAAAAGCCTACAGCCTGGGCCGGGTGGTGGCACTGGAGGTAAGGTGCCTGCCTTGCCTACGCTAGCCTAGGATAAACCATGGTTCAAACCCCCTGTTTCCCATATGGTCCCCCAAGCCAGGAGCGACTTCTGAGAGCATAGCCAGGAGTAACTCCTGAGGGTCACTGGGTTTGGCCCACAAACCAAAAAAAAAAAAAAAAAAAAAAAAAGAAAGAAAAGAAAAGCCTATAGCCAACATTATACTTAATGGCAAGAAGTTAGAAGCATTTCCAATAAGGCCAGGAACTAGGCAAGGCTGTCCACTCTCTCCACTCTTATTCAATATAACCTTAGAAGTTCTAGCAATAACAATCCAACAAGAGAAGGGAATCAAAGGAATCCAAATTGGGAAAGAGGAAATCAAACTATCTCTATTTGCAGATGATATGATGATATACATCGAAAACCCTAAGGAGTCCACAGTAAAACACCTAGAAAAATTAACCATTACAGCAAGGTGGCTGGATACAAAGTCAATACACAAAAGACAGTAGCGTTTCTATACACAAACAACGAAGTTGAGGAGAGAGAGATTAAAAATACAATTCCATTTAAAATAGTATCAAAAGGGCCTGGAGAGATAGCACAGCGGCGTTTGCCTTGCAAACAGCCGATTCAGGACCAAAGGTGGTTGGTTCGAATCCTGGTGTCCCATATGGTCCCCCATGCCTGCCAGGAGCTATTTCTGAGTAGACAGCCAGGAGTAACCCCTGAGCACCACCCGGTGTGGCCCAAAAATACCAAAAAAAAAAAAAAATAGTATCAAAAAATATCAGGTACCTAGGAATCAACCTTACAAGGGAAGTGAACGATCTATACCAGAGAAACTACAAAACATTACAGAAAGAAATTGAAGAGGATCAAAAGAAATGGAAGAACATCCCATGCTCATGGATAGGTAGAATTAACATAGTCAAAATGATTATAGTACCCAAACTACTATATAGATTTAATGCAATCCCTATCCAAATTCAGACATCATTCTTTAAAGAATTAGTACAATCAATCACAAAGTTCATCTGAAACCACAAGTGACCCAGGATAGCCAAACACAAACTGAAAAACCAGAAGCTAAGTGGCATTTCCTTACCTATCTTGAAACTATACTATAAAACCATAGTGTTCAAAACAGTGTGGTACTGGAACAGACACAGGACCTCAAACCAGTGAGTCAGAATAGAATTCCCAGATATAAACCCCCAGATATTCAGCCAACAAATATTTGATAAAAGAGGCAAGAACTTGAAATGGAACAAAAAAAGTCTATTCAACAAATGGTGTTGGTACAACTGGAAAACCACATGTACGAAAGTGAAAATTGACCCATACCTCACTCCTTATACAAAAGTCAACTCAAAATGAATCAAGAACCTTGAAATCAGACCCCAATCTATAAAGTTTTCGAGAATAAATTAGGCAGAACACTTGAAGACCTATATATCAAAAAGGTCTTCGAGGATGGAGCACCAATGGCAAGAACTTTAGCATCAAACATAAACAAATGGGAGTACATCAAACTAAAAAGCTCCTGCATGGCAAAAGAAAACCTACTTAACACAAGAAGACAGTTAACCGAATGGGAAAAAATCTTTTCACTTGACATATCAAATAAAGTGCTGATATCTAGAACATATAAAGCACTCAGAAAGCTGAGCCCCCCCAAACCAAATAAAGCCATAAAAATGGGGGCATAAAATGAACAGACACTTCTCTGAGGAAGACAGAAGGATGGTCAACAAACACATGAAAACATGCTCACCTTCACTCATCATCAGGGAAATCCAAATCAAGAGAACCATGAGATACCACCTTACACCAGTGAGGATGGCTCACATCAAAAATAATGAGTACAACCTCTGTTGGCGAGTATGCGGTATGAAAGGCACTCTCATCCACTGCTGGTGGGAATGCCCCCTAATCCAACACCTATTAAGAACAGTCTGGAGAGTGCTCAAAGAACTCAGAATTGAGCTGCCATTTGACCTAGCAATTGCTCTTCTAGGTATA
Source organism: Crocidura indochinensis (assembly GCA_004027635.1). NCBI lineage: Eukaryota > Metazoa > Chordata > Mammalia > Eulipotyphla > Soricidae > Crocidura > Crocidura indochinensis. The sequence goes on along the minus strand of PVKC010008110.1, from coordinate 26,180 downwards.
TACCCCCAAGTTGGAAGGACATTCATTCCAAAATACGTGTGCACCCTACTATTTATCGCAGCACTCAGTACAATAACCAAGTCTTGGAACCAACATTGATGTCCAACAACAGATGAATGAATCATTAAGATGCAGTATCTATACACAATGGAATACTACATGACAGTCAGAAATGATACAATCACAGACTTTGCAGCAACATGGATGGACCTAGAACATGTTATGTTAAATGAAGTAAGTCAGAAGACAAAAGATAAACACAGAATGATAGCACTATTCTGAAACATCTAGAACTTACACCTTCTATACAACTAATACTCAAGAATCAAACAGCAGGGTTTAATAGGGTAGAAACTCCAAACACTGTAATAGTCAACACATACCCAGGAGCAGTACCCAAAATACATGAAAAAGGAACAACACAAACTCTTGTCTACACATTATACCACAAAGAAATCAGCAACAGCAGAAACAGAAGCATAGAGAGAACAGGTAAATAATCAGCCTTCTACTACAAAGACCCACAATAATCCCTTAGGGATCCTATACAGGATCACAGGTAAAGTATACTACGGGAAATCACTGACTCCAATGGAAACATCCCATAACACTATGTTTTATTGCCTTAATCTTACTATATTTAAAATAACCTCTCAGCTTTTCTGTCCACAGTTGTTTGTGGATACAAAAGATGGACAAATTAAGATTGCATCTCGGGGCTCAATCACACGAGATACAATACCCAGCTTGCACTATGAGAACGTCCCAAGAAAACTCTTTAACTTACATTTTATTTATAGATTTTACCTTCTTTTAGGATTTGAAGCACGTGGCCAGTCAGACCACCAAAGCAGCAACTGTGACACACAGACCTATTCTACAGGCCCTACTCATTGAACACATTCAAACAAACTAGCATTCCCTTGCTATTTGCCCCTCTCTTCTCACTACTTTCTTTCTTTTTTTTTTCTTTTTTGTTTTTTTTTTTTTTGGGTCACACCTGGCAGCACTCCTGGCTCCATGCTCAGAAATTGCTCCTGGCAGGCATGGGGGGACCATATGGGGCACCAGGATTTGAACCGATGACCTTTTGCATGAAAGGCAAACGCCTTACCTCCATGCTATCTCCCGGGCCCCTACTTTCTTTTTTATTTCTCTTTTCTTTTCTTTTCTTCTCTCTTCTTTTTCTTTTCCTTCTCCCATTCTTTCCAATGTATTTTTTCTTTTTTCTTCCTTCCTACCCCTTCCATATATTTTCCCTTTCCCCCTTTTTGAAATCCAACTATCCCTTCATCCCTCAATCCCATCCAGACCTCCTACCATATTAAAACTCTTCACCCTCAATTCTTAATCCATTAGGCATCAAGACTGACCTCCTACCCCAATGAACCAGTACTCAGTACCCAATTGAAGGAAAACCCAGTCAAACCTACACCCTGCAAGAGAAGGCAACCAACTCCCCTGCTGACTCAGGCTGTGTGGACCTCCCCACCAACTCCCCCTAACGTGGACTGTTACTTGAAACTGGACTTAACTCTAAAAGTATCCCCAATGCAAGAACTCTTCCAAGTCCTCCCTGCTGCAAATCCTTTGCCAATCTCAAGAACGTCAGAGGGTGTGATGAAAAGGTGGCAGGGAATCCACACACCACAAGAAAATCCCAAAAGACAATGTGGAAACCTATACTTTCAACATAAGTATGAGACCTGTATTACACCACCTCTTCACCTGCTTTTCACCAAAAGTAAGGTAGTCTCTTGCATCACTTTGTTCCTTTAATTATTTTGTTAATTAATTTTTATAAATGTTTGTTCTACATATACATATGTGATCACATATACTTTTATTCTTTTTTTACCTTTTTTGGATGTGTAACCTGTTTCTGTTTCCTTCTCTGTCCACCCCCAAATGCACCAACAATATAAAAGTACCACCATTTCTCCCTGCAAAGGCACACTAAAAAAGGGGAAATATTACATATAAAAAAGAGCTCTTATCTACTAGGGATAAGAACTCATACTTGTTTATAATATAGAAATGTCTCCCACCTTGAAAATATGTCATGCGGACACAACTTAGACCTCCGGTGATTAGACATCATCCGTCCAGCCTTAAATGACACAGTTCTTCATATCAGCTACAGGAAACAAATCTCATCCGGGACATCCTTAATACTGCTGGGCCACCAGCAAGTGCCAGGTCTAATATGATATCCTGACAATGAGGATAATGGGATCAACTTGACCTAAGAGCAGATTATCCTACCTCACCAGCTAATGATAAAACAAAATCAGAAGACTTGTCACCCTTTGGTCAGTCCAAAAGCTAAGATCGCGATTTACAGATGACTGATGGCTAGAACCATAACCAGACTGTATATATCTTGGGACCAATAAAAAAGCCCTAATCTAGGGTTTGAACTACAACCCTCACAACAACCATGATTCCCAGTTTCAAAGGTCTGGCAGAGACAATTCCAACGGAAAGGGGTTTCTGGAAACACAATGAAAGACGCTATTCTAGTTTCCATCCTAGGATCAGTGCAAAGATCAAGACCACCAACCACAGAAGATGGATAAAAATGGCACAGAGGGAACAGAACTTCTAGAACCAAAAAGAAAGACTTCATTAGAAGTCCCACTCCAGGACCTGTGCAGATACTGCTGGAGATACAGAAGTCTGATGTCATCACCCAGTATGGAGTAGAAGTGTTCCAAATACCATGAAAGTACTACCGGGAGAGTAAATGAACCTGAATGGAACCTATAGTTAATCCCATGACAATATACTCCAAGGGTGAAGAAACCTCACAACGCTTAGGCCAAGTGAATTCCTTTTCGAATGACCCCAATATTTACTGTGCCAGTGGAGGAGGGAAAAAAAAGGCAAAAAGCACAAACCATTTTTCTTTATATGTTATTTTTTAATCTTCATTTTGTATTATTATTTTTTTCTTATTTTTATTCACATGTAGCAAGTCAGCCCCTGAAGAGGTTCACTGATGGAGGGATGGAGAATGAGATCTTTCCCCTCCAGCTCGGAGAACGCTTCTGCCACCCTGTTCAACCAGTGGTTCTGAGGTGAATGCGGTGGGAAGAAAGGCAAAAGGCTGCCAGGCTTCCGAAGAAAATAGCTCTTTATTCCTTGAAAAGGTCGAAGCCCCAAAAGGTTTGGGAATAGGCCAGGAAGAAAAAAAGCTTACCGCCTTCCACAGATGCTTGTTTTTTATGCCTCCAGAATCAGGTACCACCCAATGGTGGAAGCAGAATCAGGCACCACTCTAGGGTGGGGGCAAAATGCCAGTTCACACCCTAGGGTAGGGCACTATCACAGATCAGGGTAGGGTCAGTAACATAATAATGTTTATATACACAACATTTACCTATCTAGTTTTTGTCAATTTCTTTGTTTTGGTGTGGGTATTGAAGTTGTTGTCCCCATTTATGGTTATATGCTTTTTTTTTCCCCTTCTTTTCATATCTTTCTTTATGTGCTCTGCCATATGTGTTAACTCAAGACCATGGCTTTTATTGTGGTGCCTATTGTTATCTCTGGAGTGCTCACTAGATATTTGACACTTCTTTTTGTACTGTTGGGGTGTTTCACCTTCTTTTTCTCCTTTGACTCTCAAACCTATGATGAGAGCCTCTAAAAGGATTCTGCCCATTTTCAGCATATTAGACTTTTACCCCAGTTTACTACTTTTCTCTTCTTCAAACAAAACCACATAACTTGAACTATCTAGTCCTGCCTCCCAGTTAGAGGGGGAAATAAGGGAGGCACCAAGACCAAGACTACTAGGTAGTAAGCTGGGTACAGAGGGGACCACATATACTATCAGCCCTGGGGGTGGGGAGGAGGATATGGGAGGTAGGACTAACATGGAGGTGTGGAGAGGAGAAATCGGTGATGGGAACCCCCTTGATTTTATGTAAATATGTACCTATAATATTACTGACAGCAATAGGTAAGCCAATGCAATCAAAATAAAAAATTATATTTAAAAAATAACTACATGACAACTATCTAACAACTACTACTGACAACTATCATGACAGTAGTCATGGTAGTAATTAGTCAAAGGTAGTGAGTGAAAGAAATAGAATACCTGTCTCAAAGACAAGGAAGGGTGGTGGAGGAGGTAGGTGGAGGGCATTGGTAGTGGGAATGTTGCACTGGTGAAGGGGAATTGTTTATTTTTTATAACTGAAACCCAATTACAAATATGCTGTAATCATGGTGCTTAAATATATTTATTTTAAAAAAAATAATGCAAAAGGTCATGGGTTCAAATCCCGGTGCCCCATATGGTCCCCCGTGCCTGCCAGGAGCAATTTCTGAGCATGGAGCCAGGAATAACCCCTGAGCACTGCCGGGTGTGACCCAAAAACCAAAAAAAAAAAAAAAAAAAGTAACAGTTCAGAACATGTTTAAAGATATTCTACTTTGAATGGAGGAAAGTGTAATTAATAAACCAAAGATTCCTTTATAAGAAAAGAAACAGATTTAACAAAAAGATTAAATTTCAGGAAGCATAAAACGTCAGAACCAATAAAGGTCAGAGGAAAGGGGAAAATGTAAAATGAAATACAGTTCACAAATATAGAGCTTAGCTAGGAGAAAAAAAAATCAACTCAAATAAACTAGGAAATTGAAGAAGTGAGAATTTTAAAGGAGTTGTAAAAGTGTGAAATAGTTATGAATTGTGATACAGAAAATAGACCAGAAAAAAATATATATATCAATTTCAGTAGCATGTTGAGATTGCATTTGTGTTTAGAAATAATAAATCTAAAGTGGAAACAATCTGTACTTTTGTTTGACGTTTTCCACCAGACAAGTTATTTTGGTTCAGAATGTGATAGATATTACAGTTAATAAATGAATGGAACTAGCTTAAGATTTTGACTAGATATAGACAATAAAAAGAAAACAAGTGTTTTCTTTTTTACAAAAAGAAAACAAATTATGCCACTCTCAAGTATAAAATTGGGATGATGTCCACGAACTTTCTTTATACACTGACTCAAATGGTGTTTCAAAGAAAACAGTTCCTAGTATACTTCATTTAAATTTGAAAACACATAGAAATTATCATCCAATAAATAGAGATTTTGCCTCCAGAATGAGAATGGAGGAAATTCAGGTAATATTTCTCATTTTGTTTACCTGTATGGCACATGATAAGACAGCTGTTTTCACTGGTTTCCATAATATATCTGCTTTTATTATGTAGTTGCATATTATGTTTTAAATGCAGCTGATCCCAGACAGAAAACATTTTCCCACTCCTGAATTTTGAGCAATTTATAAGATGCAATAATAGATATGCTTTTAGTAGCTCTAGTCTATTATAACTTTCTCTGCATTCATAGTTTGAGGTCATTTTTCACCAATCTTTGGAATCCTCAAGTTTTCTAAACTATTTCTATCAGATAATGTAGTAGCATCTTGCAATATTATATCAAGAAGTAAACAGGGGATCAGAAAGATTGCATAGCATGGAGGGAACATGCATTGTATCTGGCCATTTCTGATTGCACAGCCAGAAATAGTCCCTGAACACCTTGAGCATCACCAGGGACCCATTTCCCCCAAAAGGAGGAGTTTTAGTTAAGAGGACAGAATGATAATACAGTACATAGAGCACTTGCCTTGCGTGTTGCCAACCAATAATTAATTCCTAATTCACTGAAAACCACCTTCCAATGTGATCCATATTTCTAGCTAGTAGTCATATGAAAATATGCTTTTGGAGGGGGCCGGGCGGTGGCGCTGGAGATGAGGTGCCTGCGCTAACCTAGGATGGACCTCGGTTCGATCCCCCGGTTCTCCATATGGTCTCCCGTGCCTGCCAGGAGTGACTTCTGAGCGAATAGCCAGGAGTAATCCCTGAGCGTCACCGGGTGTGGCCCAAAAAACAAAACAAAACAAAAAAAAACAAAACAAAAAAACCCCGAAAATATGCTTTTGGCATTTATAATCAAGGAAGTGCAAATGAAAATTACAGTGATATGTCATCTGACACTAGTGAAAATTCTTTATGTCAAAAAACCTAGAAATGACAAGTGTTAATTAGAATTATAGTGAAGACAGATCCCTCAATTACAGTTAATAGGAATATTCTTTGGTTCAATGCATATGGAAAAAGAAAAATGAATATTTCTCAAAAAACAACTAAAAATAGTTCCTATATGACCCAGTGATTTTATTTCTTTGTATCTACCTCACAACACAAACATACATATGTATATTCATTTTAGTCTTTTATTTATTTATTTTTTTTGGATTTTGGGCCATACCCAGTGATGCTCAGGGGTTACTCCTGGCTATTCGCTCAGAAGTCACTCCTGGCAGGCACGTGGGACCATATGGGGAACCGGGGGATCAAACCGAGGTCCTTCCTAGGTTAGTGCAGGCACCTTACCTCCAGCGCCACCGCCCGGCCCCCTCATTTTAGTCTTTAATGTGATGACTAGGATATGAAAACAACACAGATGTCCAATGGATAGATGAATAAAATAACTGAGTATTAATCATCAATATGTAGAGTCTGATTCTTAAAAATGATTCAGTCTGGCAGTTGTACCTGGGATGCAACTGCTTGTACCATATTAAAAATATGTATGTAACATATCTGTTACATACAAACAAAATAAAGAAATATATAGTATTAAAGAATGACAGACCCTTAGTCTTAGACTATAATTATGTATTATTATATATTGACTCATGAGGGTCAATATATAAAAGCAGCCTAGAAGTAATAGATCATAAATATTTTGATAGATTAAATTGAGATATTTGGTAGGTAGTATAATTAATAGCACTATAAAAATCATAAACAATAACTCTACTAAAGTCAGGTAATAATATTTTTCAAGATAGAGATTTGTTTTTGCTTCGAATGGTTAAAAAACATCTATTTATGTTTCTCAAATTCATCATAACCTGACTATTATGAAATGTAATATTTCATTATTGTTTAACCCATAATATGAGTTAGCTTTAAGTTGGAAAATCTAAATTAAATTTCACATTGTAAAAATAAACTAAGAGAACAGCTTAAATTAAAAAAATTACAAATAATCATTATCTACACACGATGTGATGCTTAAGTGCAGTAGAAATATGCATTAAACAGTAGTTTCATGCAATGTACTTATTAGTATCTCAGAATAGTGCTTTGGTCTGCAGAGACATTAACTATCAGTAAGCATGGACTTTATTTATAGATTTAATTTCACTGGCACCATGGAATATCATTTACAAGTAGCCCACTGTCATTTATTGAAGGGGTATTTGTTTGTTTGAAAATGGTATCTGGCAGTGTTCCTGACTTACTTTTGGCTCTGTGTTCAGGGATTACTCATGGCAGTGTTCAGGGACCATATGTGATGTTGAAGATCAAAACTTAAGGCCTTGTACTCGCTTAGGCAGCACGTATACTAAAATTGGAACAATACAGAGAAGATTAGCATGGCCCCTGTTTAAGGATGATACACAACTTCATGAAGTGTTCCATATTAAAAAAAAAACCTTAAGGCCTGATTTTTGACTATCAAGAAAAAAATTACTTTGCTTATTATTATTAGTATTATTATTATTATTATTATTATTATTAGTTCAGAGGTTACTCTTGGCTATGCGCTCAGAAAAAGCTCCTGGTTTTCGGGGACCATAGGGAACACAGATCAAATGCAGGTCCATCCTGGGTCACTGTGTGCAAGGCAAACACCCTACCACTGTGCTATCGCTAAGGCCCCACTGTACTCATTCTTGTTAAGTTACTAGACTAACATTCTGGTCACAATGATATTATGTTAATGATGATATAGAATCAATGACAAAATCAATTAAATGAATAATTTAAAGATATATTTACTCAATAATAATTGTAACTTAAAGCAACATTTTTATACATGCTATTTTTTACATCCTTACAGCAATCCTCTTTTAAAAGTAGCAGCAATAAATCTTACTTGCTTTTCTATAATCAGGGGATCTCTGCAATTCTAGTTCCAAATGTGAGGGAAATAACTTGACTAACCTTCATGTATTTGACTAAGATTTTTACTAAGTTTGCATAATTCATAGCAATTTTGTTCACTGAAGTATTTCAAGTGTCCAGGATGATTCAGTAGGCATATAATAAGAACTCGACAAACTTTGAATAAATGAATACATTGGGACAGAGTTGGAGGTACAGCACTGTCACAGTTCAGAATATTGAAACCACACATAAAAGTTAAACATTCAGAGTGTCTGTCAAAATAAGAAAACATGAAGTACAGTAAAAAATATGTGACATAAAACTTTTCTTCCTTGTAATTGAGACTTACGATCATTGAAGAATTTATAGGACATTTATGCTAAGATTTAACAGATAAGTATTTTACATGAGAAACATTATATTTATGATTGCAATATTACATAAAATTCCTCAGAAGTTTTATATGAATTTTGCTTTGGCTTGTTCATATATATACACTAGAAAATATTAGATATCGTTAAAAACTCAAGTGAAGTGATCAGGTTGGTACAATTTTTTCATTTTTTTTTGCAAGCTTCTAACCTAGGTTCTATCCCTGTTACCACATGTTATTTTTTAATTCACCTCGATAGTGACCTCTGACTTGAAAGCAAATAGTAATCCCTGAACTCAGCTGTGTGTGTTCCAAAAACATACAACAAAATAACCTCAAAATATTTGGGATTATAGTTTTTTTCCTGATTAGAAAGTCATACAGGTATCAGAAAAATTGACCAGTGAAAAGGAACTTACCTTGAATGCAAACATCATTTCAATATCCAATACTATCCACTTAACACTGCCAGGAGTCAGTCCTGAATACAATAAAATCTGACCTCAAACACAAAACAACAAAAATAAAAAAGTAATGATAAATCTGATCAAAAGGTATCTTAAAAATGGCACAGTGCAAATGATTGTCATTTACATAGCTGATTCTAAAAGTCATAATATCCCTTGAGCACCACCAAAAGTCCCTAAGAACAACTGGCTGTGGCCAATTTCCTCATTCCCCTCATTTTGTTTTGGAAATATGCCCAAAATTGTCACTCATTGAATCACTAGTCACTATAGATAGGATACTATTAAAAAAATACTATTTTCCAGAGACTGAAGGCAATCTGAGAATAATAGATTATAATGCCAGAGGAAAATTTTAACTATATACATTAAAATGCATTAGTACATTTTTAGCAAGTAGTGTATAACAAAAGGGAACTTTTACCTTTCAAAATTTAATGAAAAAATAAAGCTGACGGGTGAGTATTGATTCTGCAGCAGAAAAGAACATGCTATTATCAAGAAAATTGTGTGTTTCCTTAAGTAAATCAATTATTTTGTAGGAATGATAACCAAGCTGTTAACATTATCAGTTAGGTCTTTGATGTAAAAATTTGAACATGACCTGAGTATCACCATGATTGAGAGGTATTTTGTACATAATAATGGGTAAAGTACTCACATTCAAATGTGTTAATGAATTTTGTGACTTTAATATTTAATTCAAATTTGCTTAAAGATATTTTCAACTTTGTATGAATTTTTCGGTAAACTTGCATATTTATGTTGAAGAAAATACAAACACACACATATACACAAACATACAAGTACATACTGAGCTTGGGTTCCTGTGTAGCTTACTGCCCATCTAATCTTTGCACAGTGTGGGTAATTAATTAATCAATTCTGTGGCAATTACATTCTACTACATTTCATAAAGTAAACTTAATTATACCTGGAATGCTGGAGTAGAATAAAGAAATAATATGCTGAAAAAATTTGTAATTTCAAAGTCAGTTGGCAACTGATTTTGAAAAAAAAAATACTGTCTTGCATATAAAAATCTGTACTCTCCCTTGAATGCATATAGATCTCTATGTTTCTTTGTTTATTTTCATTCTGGAGAAGCCTGGATTCTCTCCTGAGAAAATTTCTCTCCTTTCTCTCCTCTCACATCTTTTTAGGGATATTATATTTAATAAAAACTACTGATTATTTAATAAAATATACTTTATGTAGCAAAAAGAAAAGTGGAAACATTAAAAACATGCTTCCTAAAGCCTCATACAGATTTAATGTAATCCCTATAGAAATTTGTGGCATTTTTCAAATAATGGATAAGATACTTCTGAAATTCATATAGAGAAATAAACATTAACAAAAATAAAAAGCAATTCCAGGCAAAATAAATAGAAGGAATCATTTTCCTCATCTTTATACCATATTATAATGCAGCAATAATTTAAACAGCATGGTATTTAAATAGACCCTCAGAGCAATGGAATGCACTTTAATATCTGGGATGTACCCACAAGTTTATAAGCAATTAGTTTTTGATAGAGAAGAAGAAACCAAATGTGGAACAATGGAAGCTTCTTTAACAAGAATTGTTGTAATAACTGGATAATTGCATGCAAAAAAATAAACTCAGACCTCTTCTTAAAACTATGCATATAAGGTCAAATCACAATGGATTAAAGATCTTGATATCAGATAAAAAAGAAAATGTAAGACATAGAGGAAAATGTAGAAATAAAACTCCATGACATTTAAGCTAAAAGCATATTCAAGGATGCCTTTCACTACTGGACATGAAATGTAAGCAAAGGTAAATAAAAGGAATGGCATCAAACTCAGAAAATTCTATACCTCAAAGAACATGTGAATAGGATACAAAGGCTACCCACGATATGGAAGAAACTATTCATCCAATACTATCAGATGAGGTTTTAATATCTAAGATAAATAAGGCTCTAATTGAATGTTAGGAGAAAAGAATATTTAACCCATCAAAAAATGGGGAGAATAATTGAACATATTTTTTGTCAAAGAAGAAATACAATGGCCAAAAAAAACACACACATGAAAAAATGCTCCTCGTATATGATTATCATGAAGACCCAAATCAAATAAAAATATCATATCACACCACGAAGTTGAGTGCATATCACATACACACACATACACACCCACACACACACCCACACACATACACACACACATACACACACACACACACACACACACACACACCTCCTAGTGTTGCCATGAATGTGGGAGAAAGGGACCTCAATCGTTGCTGATGGGAATGCAGACTAGACACGCCTTTTTGTAAAATACTATGCACATTCCACAAAAAGCTAGAAATTGAGTTTCCATATGACCTATCAATAAAACTTCTGGTGATATATCCAGAAAATAAACACACACACACACAGTGTCATCCGCAGCACTTTGTTTAGCAAAGCACTACTTGCGATAACTAGAATCTGGAAACATCAGGTGCCTGACAACAAATAAATGGCAAAAGAAAATGTGGTATATCCATGCAATGGAATACTATGCAGGAAAAACGAAGTTTGTTTATACATATATGGACATGGAGACTATTATGCTGAGTGAAATAAACCATAAAGAAAGAGATAAACATAGAAAAATCTCACTTATTTGTGGAATATAGGAATACAAAAGACAGAATGTTAATAATATCTGGAGATAATACCCAGAGGGAGAAGTTCAGATGTCCAACCTAGGTCAGTAAGTTCATCATAGAAAGCAAAATGAGCAATGAGTGTAGCTAAAGTATAGAAGGTTCTACTAGGGCAATGATAGATGTATCTGTTTGCTCTGGACAAGAACTCAATGCTTAAAATTGAGAAACTAACAGGCAAGACAACCTGCCATTTACAATATTGCTAATAAAATCACAAAGAAAGGAGAGGAGCTGAGTGATAGCACATCTGTAGGGCATTTGCCTGCATGCTGAGGACCTGGGAAGAACCCAGTTTTGAATCTTGGAATCTTATATGGTCCCCAAAGTCTGCCAGGAATAATTTATGAGTGTAGAGCCAGGTGTAACCCCTGAGCAGTGGTGCCAGGTATGACCCACAAAAAACAAAGGAGAGAGAGTGAAAAGAGAAAAAGAGAGAGAGAAGCAATTTGGCTGCATAGAATAAGACAGGGGAGGGGTGATTTAGACCAAATAATGAATAATTTTGTAACCATAGTAGTTAAATAAAGCAAATAAAATAAAATTAAAAAAAATGACTATAAAAACACAAATTATAGATTAGTCAAAAAGTTATTACTACTTTAATGTCAAAAGTTAACTGAGTCTATTATTTAAAACATTAAGAATCACTAAACCCAGACTGGGGAAATCTATGAAACTATGCCTTCCCACTGGAGCAGGACTGTGAACAATTTTGAGTGCTGCCTGTGTGTGTTGGTCTCCTGTCCTGTCGAGTGAACCTCTTGGGAGTGGGCCAAAAAGAGGTTCCAGAAGAGCATGGCTACTTCACTAGGTGGACGTGCACTCTTTCTAAGGAAAGATCACCATCGCAACAAGAAGAAAAAATCTCACTGAGAACTGTGCTGGATCACTGAAGCCCAGAATTTCTCTCCGGACTGTCTTCTCTGTTGCATGCTCGGGTCTAAGATTTGATCCTGTGTGAGGCTTCATCTGCAGAGGACTTCCCCCCTTGGAGGCAAGGTGACCTCCCAGAAAGGGCGGAGCCTGAGGAGTGTGGCCACATACATCATTTAGCCAATGAATACCACCACAACATGTAGAAAAAACAACAATACAAGTGTGACAATGGGGAAACAACATAGGCCAGCATCAGACATAGAGAATGAAGATGAGAATTCTGATGACCAGATAATGACCAACCAACTAATCAATCTCTCAGATAAGGACTTTAGACAAGCAATATGGAAGATGCTCAAAGAACTCAAAGAAACCATGGATCAAGTTGAAAATAAGAACCAAGAAAATATGAAGACAGAAATCACAAAACTCCAAACTGAAATAACATGTCAACTAACAAGCCTGAAAAACTCAGTAAACGAAGTGAATGACAAAATGGATAAGCCCTGGGAAAGGGTAACGTAAGCTGAGAATAGAATTGGTGCTGTGGAAGATGAGATAAATAGAAACTCCATGCAGCTGAAGAGATTGGAAAAAAACACTTAAAACAAATGAACAGACAATGGAAAAATTAGTCAAAGAATGGGAACAGATGTAAATAGAAGTCTATGATAAGCTCAACAGAAACAACTTAAGAATCACTGGAGTCCCAGAGACCCAGGAAGAAAATTTCCAGGAAGAATCAACTGTCAAGAACATCATTAGAAAGAAACTTCCAGAGCTAAAGAATATATGTGATCAAATCCTGCATGCTCGAAGAGTACCAAACAAGACTAACCAAAAGACACACCAAATTTCAGTATAAAGATCGCAGGACAATTACTTCTCTCAATATCAATGAACTAAATGCACCAGTGAAGAGATACAGAGTGGCTAAATGGATCAAAAAACTCAATCCAACCTTCTGCTGCCTACAAGAAACGCACCTGAATAGTCAGAACAAACATAGACTCAAAATAAAAGGCCGGAGGAAAATTATCAAAGAAAACAACACCCATAAAGAAGCTGAAGTGGCCATACTAATATCAGATAATGCAAACTTTATACTCAGGAAGGTTGTAAGGGACAAAGATAGACATTTCATATTAATCAAGGGGTATATAGAACAGGAAGAAATCACTCTCCTAAAGATAGATGCACCGAATGAGGGTCCAGCAAAATATTTAATACAATTATTGACAGAGCTGAAAAATAATATCAATAACAACACAATAATTGTGAGGGACCTCAACACAGCTTTGTCAACACTGGATAGATCAATCAGACTGAAGCCCAACAAGAATATACTCGACCTGATGAGAGAAATGGAAGGAAGAGGGCTAGTGGATATATATAGGACACACCATCCCCAGAAACCTGGATACACATTCTTCTCCAATGTACATGGGACATTCTCCAGGATAGACTACGTGATGACACATAAAACATACCTTCATAATATCAAGAGAATAGAAATTTTGCAGGCTACCCTCGCTGACTACAAGGCTCTGAAATTATTTGTGAATTCCAAAGGAACACAGAAGAAAAACTTCAACACCTGGAAGTTAAACAGCCTCATAATGAATAACCAGTGGGTCCGAGATGAAATCAAAGAGGAAATCAAAAGGTTCCTGGAAACAAATGATAATAAAGACACAAACTATCAGAACTTATGGGACACAGCAAAAGCAGTACTGAGAGGAAAATTTATAGCTTTGCAATCACACATCAGGAAGGAAGAAGGGACTTACCTGAGTAGCTTAATGACGCAGCTCATAGAACTACAAAATGCTCAACAAAAGGACCAACAATAGGGAGACAGAAGGAAATAACAAAGCTGAGAGCAGAAATCAACACAGTAGAAATCCAGAAAACAATCCAAAAGATCAACGAAAGCAGAAGTTGGTTCTTTGAAAAAATAAACAAGATCGATAGAACACTGGCAAAACTAACAAAGAAAGAGAGAGAGAGAGAGAGAGAGAAACTTGATAACTCGTATTAGGAATGAAAAAGGAGAGATCACTACTGGTATGGCAGAGATTCAAAGGATAATCAGAAACTCTTTTGAGAAACTCTATGCCACTAAAAATGAGAAGCTGGGAACAATAAATAAATTCTTGGACTCTTATAATACACCCCATCACTATTGATGAAATTAAAAAAGTAATAAAATTTCGGCCCAAAAACAAAAACCCAGGCCCAGATGGATTCAATAATGAATTATTTCAATCTTTCCAAGAGGAATTACTACCTATCCTGGCAATGATCTTTCATGAAATCAAAAAAACGGAAACACTTCCAAATAACTTTTATGAAGCCAACATCATAATGCTACCTAAAACTGATAGAGATGCTAGGAAAAAAGAAAATTGCAAACCAATACCGTTAATGAATGCAGATACAAAGGTCCTCAACAAAATCCTGTAGGATTCATTGCCTCATTAAGAAGATTATCCACTACGATCAAGTAGGTTTCATCCCAGGAATGCTAGAATAGTTTAACAACCATAAATCTATCAACATAATATGCAACATCAACAACAAGAAAAGTAAAAATTACATGATCATATAAATAGATGCAGAAAAAGCATTTGATATGGTCCAACATCCATTCATAATCAAAACTCTCAGCAAGATGGGAATGGAAGGAACAATTCTCAATATAGTTAAGGCCATCTACCACAAGCCATTGGCAAATATTATCCTCAATGGAGAAAAACTAAAAGCCTTCCCTCTAAATTCTGGCACAAGACAAGGCTGTCCTCTATCACCACTCCTATTCAACAAAGCACTGGAAGTACTTACTATAGCAATTTGGCAAGAAAAAGGATATCAAGGGAATTCAGATAGGAAAGGAAGAGGTCAAGCTCTCACTGTTTGTAGATGACATGATACGCTACTTAGAAAACCCAAAAGACTACCAAAAAGCTTCTAGAAACAATGGACTCATATAGTAAGGTGACAGACTACAAGATTAACACCCAAAAATCAATGGCCTTTCTATAAACCAATAGTAATAAGAAAGAAATGGACATTAACAAAACAACCCCATTCACAATAGTGCCACACAAACTCAAATATCTTGGAATCAACTTGACTAAAAATGTGAAGGACCTATACAAAGAAAACTATAAAACTCTGCTCCAAGCAATAAGAGAGGACACGTGGAAATGGAAGCACATACCCTGCTCATAGATTGGCAGAAATGACATCATTAAAATGGCAATACTTCCCAAGGCATTATACATATTTAATGCGATCCGTCTAAAGATAGACATGACATTCTTCAAAGAAGTGGATCAGGAACTTTTGAAATTTATTTGGAACAATACATACCTAGAATAGCTAAAGCAATCATTGGGAAAATAATATGGAAGGAATTACTTTCCCCAACTTTAAGCTGTACTACAAAACAATACTTATCAAAACAGCATGGTTTTTGAATAAGGATAGGCCCTCCAATCAATGGAATAGACTTAAATTCTCAGAAAATATTCTCCAGACATACAATCACCTAATTTTTAATAAAGGAGCAAGAAATCCTAAATGGAGCAAAGAAAGCCTCTTCAACAAGTGCTGTTGGCAAAACTGGCTAGCCAATTGCAAAAAAAATTGAACTTAGACCCCCAGCTAACATCATGTATGAAGGTAAAATCCAAATGGATGAAAGACCTCAGTAACAGACCCGAAACCATAAGATATATAGAACAACACATAGGCAAACCACTTAAGGACATTGAAACTACAGGGATATTCAAGGAGGAAACTGCAGTCTCCAAGCAAGTGAAAGCAGAGATTAACAGATGGGACTATATTAAACTGAGAAGCTTCTGCACCTCAAAGAAAACAGCGCCAAGAATACATGAGCCATCCACTGAGTGGGAGAAATTATTCACCCAATACCCATCAGATAAGGGGCTAATCTCCAAAATATACAAGGCACTGACAGAACTCTTCAAGAAAAAACATCTGATCCCATCAAAAAAATGGGGAGAAGAAATGGACAGACACTTTGAAAAAGAAGAAATACAAATGGCCAAAAGACACGTGAAAAAATGTTCCACATCACTAATCATCAGGGAGAAGCAAATCAAAACAATTACGAGGTACCACCTCACACCACAGAGAATGGCGCACATCATAAAGAATGAGAACAGTGTTGGCGGGGATGTGGATAAAAGGAACTGTTATCCACTGTGTGGGAATGCTGTCTAGTTCAACCTTTATAGAAAGCGATATGGAGATCCCTCCAAAAACTGGAAATCGAGCTCCCATAAGATACAGCTATACCACTCCTAGGAATATACCCTAGGAACACAAAATACATCAAAAAAAAAAAAAAAAGAAACCCTTCCTTACACCTATGTTCATTGCAGCACTATTTACCATAGCAAGACTCTGGAAAAAAACAAGATGCCCTTAAACAGACGAACGGCTAAAGAAACAGTGGTACATATACACAATGGAATATTATGCAGCTGTCAGGAGAGATAAAGTCATGAAATTCTCCTATAGTGGATGTACATGGAATCTATTATGCTGAGTGAAATAAGTCAGAAGAGAGAGAAAGATGCAGAACGGTTTCACTCATCTATGTGTTTTAAGAAAAATGAAAGACATTCTTGAAATAATAATTTTCAGACATAAAGGAGAAATGAGCTGGAAATTCAGCTCAACTTATGAAGCTCACCACAAAGAGTTATGAGTTTAGTTAGAGAAATTACTACATTTTGAACTGTCCTAATAATGAGAATGTATGAGGTAAATGGAAAACCTGTGTAGAGTCCAGGCAGGAATTGGGCAGGGAGGACGGAGATTTGGGACATTGGTGATGGGAACATTGTACTGGTGATGGGTGGTGTTCTTTACATGGCTGATACCCAAACACAATCATGTATGTAATCAAGGTGTTTAAATAAAATACATATAAAAATCACCAAGCCTTAAATGTTCCAGAAGAAATGTCAAAGTTTTTGATGTTATTTTTTTACGATGAAGATGGAAGCAATGTTGATGCCTCACAAATATAGGACTGAAGCTAGTTTTTTATATTTCAATATGATTATTGTACTGAGACTTTTCTGGACTAAAGATGCACAATTTGAATGGGTAAAAGGTTAAACATTATTTAAAAATATTGACTAAAATTGATAAAGAAAAAGTAAATTGTTGAATACATTATACTAATATCCTGTGCAAATGACTGTTAATATCTTTATCAGTATGATGCTCTTTCATTTTACATAGTAAATAAGCTTTAAAATACTACTATTTTTCAGAAATCTATCAATTTAGCATTTAATGTTACTATTTAAAACTTGTGTTTAATAAATCTTACATTTTCCACTTTCCAATTTTCTCCATTATTTGTCAAAATTGCATGTTTTAAATAAAATCAAATACTTGTTCATTAAAAATTTAGTTTTAAATATATTTAACTTTAATACTTGCTCTACATGATAAAAACTTCAGAGTAATGGTAGTTAATGCAATCCCTTAAAAAATACCCTTAACGTTTTTCTAAGATGCGATTGAACATGTATGAGCTTCATTTGGTGCAAAAAATGCCCATGAATAACTCAATGAATCTCTGGGAAATAGCTTTTTGGAAGAATCACTTTTTCTAACATTAAAATGTACTCTAAAGCAGCAGCCATTAAATAAGCATGGTATAGATAGATGTAAAGACAGACCCTTTGATCAATTGAAGAAATAGTCTAGAATATTTTGAGATGGACCAACATATATACTATAAATTAATCTTTGATAAGGGGCAGAAAATCAGAGTCAAACAAGGTAAGCCTCTTAAATGAGTTTATGGGAAAACTGGTCAACTACATGCAAAAAATTGAACTCAGAGACCAGCAAAGGTGGCACCAGAAATAAGGTGTCTGCCTTGCAAGCACTAGCCAATGAAGTACTGCGGTTCCATCCCCCAGCATCCCAAATGGCCCCCACAAGCCAGGGGCAATTTCTGAGCGCTTAGCCAGAAGTAACCCCTGAGCATCAAATGGGTGTGACCGAAAAAAACAAAACAAAAATGAACTCAGAGCATATTTTTATGACCCTTTTTTAAAAACGTGTCCTATTGTATACATATTGATTCTTAAATGGTTAGAGCTCAACAATATATCTTTTAAAATTGTCAGTAAATGAACATATCTTTTAAATATTAAAGCATATAATAAATTGCATTAAGAGTGTATAAACTACACATTTAAATATACATGGGAGTTTGTTCCTTGAAAATCCCTTTAGCTTCAATGTCATGGGGTGTTCTACCTACATTTTCCTGTGGTTTCCGATATGATAACAAGGTCTGTGTGATTCTTATATGACTTTTGTGTACAGCATTAAATATGGTTTGAGTTCACTTTTATTTGCTTAGAGTTGATCAGTTGTCTCATACAACTTGTCCCATATGGTACCCCAAGTCAGGAGCGATTTCTGAGTGCATAGCTAAGAGTAACCCCTGAGAGTCACCAGATGTGGCACATAAACCAATAAATAAATAAAAAACTGGAGATGAAGTGATATCCATCACATTAATTTCTTAACAATAGTGAAGACCACAGTGTTTGAAAGTAAAATAAATAAATAAATAAATATAATCAGGCAGTGGTAGAGTATGTGGACGGGGAAACTGGGGACACTTGTTGTGGGAAATATTTATGTGTGAAAGCTGATGTATATTATAAGACTGAAACTCAGTCATAAAAAAAAAAAACTTTGTTACCACAGAGTTAAAATACAAAGAAAATGCAAAAAAATAAATATATATACAGAGGAGAGCATTTTAGAACAAAATTATTGTTCCTCCATTTATGATAAGCCATGTAATAATATAATTAGAAAATAAATAATAGTGAAGTCACCCAATTAGAATAAAAAACAAATAAATTCATTATGGTAGTATTTCTAAAAATTTTACGTGCATAGGAAATATATAACATTTATACATATTTATATTTATTTAACTATGAAACTATGGTACTTTACATTTTAAAAATATTGATACTGCAAATAGAATGGTCAATTTATTTGCAACATCTGGTTAATGATTTTCTTTATTAGAAATTATATTATGAAGTATTTTCAAAGTATGTTACTATAGTAAGTAACAAATTAGTTATCACATAGTACCACTATTAGCCTAAAACTATGTAATATCAGTGAAATAAAAATGTTTTCATGAGGCCAGAGAAATATCATGGAGATAAGGTGTTTGCCTTTCATGCAAAAATAATAGTGGTTCGAATCCCGGCATTCCAAATAGCCACCTGTGCCTGCCAGGGGCGATTTCTGAGCATAGAGCCAGGAGTTACCTCTGAGTGCTGCCAGGTGTGACCCAAAAACGAAAAAAAAATATTTTCACAAAACAGTAATTTAGTAAAGGGAGTTTGGGAATGTGTGGTATGGTGTTATGGATCAATGGTGGTAATGAGGCAACATTAGCATGTTGGGAATGGTGTAAAAACATAAAATTAAAAAAAACATAAAATTTATATTAATAGTATTAACAAAATCATTTTTATTATTTTTATTTAAACACCATGATTACAAATATGATTATAGTTGTATGATTACAGTCATGTAAAGAACACCCCCCTTCACCAGTGCAACATTCCCACCACCAATTTCCCAGATCTCCCTCCTCCCCACCCCACCCCCCACACCTGTACTCGAGGCAGGCTTTCTACTTTCCTCATTCATTCACATTGTTATGATAGTTTTCAGTGTAGTTATTTCTCTAACTGCACTCATCACTCTATGTGGTGAGCTTCATATCATGAGCTGCACCTACCAGCCCTCATCTCTCTTGTCTCTAAGATACTGTTAAAAATGTCTTTCAATTTTCTTAAAATCCATAGATGACTGAAACCATTCTGTATTTTTCTCTCTCCCTCTGACTTACTTCACTCAGCATAATAGATTCCATGTATATCCAAATATAGGGAAATTTCATGACTTCATCTCTCCTGATGGCTGCATAGTATTCCATTGTGTATATGTACCACAGTTTCTTTAGCCATTCATCTGTTGAAGGGCATCTTGGTTGTTTCCAGAGTCTGACTATTGTAAATAGTGATGCAATGAATATAGGTGTGAGGAAGAGATTTGTGTTCCTCAGGTATATTCCTAGGAATGGTATAGTTGGATTGTATGGAAGCTCAATTTCCAGTTTGGAAGGAATCTCCATATCGCTTTCCATAAAGGTTGTACTAGACGGCATTCCTACCAGCAGTGGAAAAGAGTTCCTTTCTCTCCACATCCCCGACAGCACTGCTAACAAAATCTTATAACAATAGTTAGGTGGTAAAATAGAATGGTACTTCCTTTTTCAAAAATTAAATTCTCGTCAGATTATATGGTCCCCCAAAATTTCCCAAACTCTAGTGCACATGAATAATTTCTTTTTTGTTGTTTTTTTTTGGGGGGGGGTCACACCTGGTAGTGCTCAGGAGTTACTCCTGTCTCTGAACTCAGAGGTTGCTCCAGGCAGGCTATGAGGATCTTATGGGATGCCGGGATTCTAACTGGAGTCTGTCCTTTGTTGGCCACATGCAAGGCAAATGCCTTACTACTGCGCAATTGCTCTGGGCCGGATCATGAGTAATTTCTTAACACAGAGCTTGGAATAAATCCTGAGTATTACTGGGTGTGTCCTAACTCCATAAATTTAATAGCATTACACAATAACATTAAAGAGCATTAGATACACAACAATATCAATAAGCCTGTACATAATAGTTCAAATTCACCACTAACATTTTTTTCAAAATTAAATTTTGTTAGCTTGAAAGCTATTATTCTCTGAAATCAATTTTTACTCTTACCTGTTCTACTTTAAACACTTTTTCTAAATAAGAAAAAAGGTTGCATCTATAGATCGCAATTTACATTTTGACAAACAGAATTAGAGGGGAAAATGACTCTGACTAATGCATTAGGGTTATTATAATACAAATCACCAAAAAGACTGATAAAATATAAGCAGCTACAAATCATGAAAATAATCTGCCTCCTTATAAATGCATGTGGCTTTACTACTGCAGTAGATAATCACCATGGTAAAAGCTTTGGAGACAAAACTAGGATAGAGTAAGTCTTAGAAGATAAATTAAGAAAGTAAAATCCCATTATTATGGATAATACTATTCAGATTACATGTCAGGAAGACTGAATAAATTAAAAGCTCCTTTTGCTGAGAATTTAAAAAGAACAACTTGCAAAACATCATAAATGCCATTGAATTTTGGGGTTGCATCAAAAAATTTTGATTTAAACATCTATAAATGGTCCATGTATTTAGTAAAGTTAAAACAATTCAAATCTTACTGATAACATGTGTTGGGCTTCAATTCTTTCAGTATGTTCTTAAAAATTGAGATGGAGAAACCCTGTATCTCCTAGTCCAAGGGAATTCCTTCTATAATATCCCCAATAATTACTGTGCGTATGCAGGTGGAAAAGGAAAAAAAAAGCACAAAATAATAATTTTTCCACATACTTATTTATTGATTGATTGATTGTTTGACATCTTTATTTTGGTATAGATATTGAAGTGGATGTCTCCTTTTCTATTTTTATATTATTTTACCTTATCTTTCTCCTTTCTGCACTCTGGCATGAAATGAATTCAGAACTGAGACTAATGTGTGGTGCTTCTCTTAATTGCTTCAGGGCTCACTGGATATCAAATTTGACATTTATTTTTGTATTGTTATGGTGTTTCAATTACCTTTTTCATGTCCTCTCTCAAACTGAGGCAGATAGCCACTAGAAGGACTCCACCCATTCTCAGCATATTTTTAATTAATTAATTAATTTTTATTATTTTTATTTATTTATTTATGTTTGCTTAATCTTTACCGCATTCTATTGCCTTTTTCTCCCTCAAACAAATCCATATAACTCAATATATCTAGGTTAGACTCTCAAATAGAGGGAGAAACAAGGGAGGGCACCTGGACCAAACAGATGTGTGATCAGTGAAAGTAAGCTTGACAAAGAGGGGACCACCTACTCTAACAGCCTGGTGGGGGAAATGTGGGGGATATGGGTTGCAGAAAGGGAATGGGGAAGTGGGGAGGACAAATCTGGTGGTGGGTTTCCCATGATTCAATGTTAATATGTACCTAAAATACTAATGTAAAAGATATGTAAACCACTATGATCAAAATAAACAAATTAAATTTTAAAAAATTGAAACAAAAAAGTTTTTCTTTTTTTTCTTTTCTTTTTCTAACTTTAAGAATACAGAACTCATTCTGCCTCTTTTTCTGCCGAGCTGGCTCTGAACAACAAATAACCTCTCCAGGACCCGCACCCGGTAAGATGTCCCCACACCAATCGAACCAGGCGATTGGGCACCAAGAGACTTTAAAAGAACACCAACCATGCGCTCTGCCCTTCTCTGCCTCTTTTCTGCAGAGTCAGCTCTGAACAACAATGAACCTCTCCATAAGATGTCCCCACACCAATCGAACCAGGCGATTGGGCACCAAGAGACTTTAAAAGAACACCAACCATGCGCTCTGCCCCTTTTCTGCCTCTTTTCTGCGGAGCCGACTCTGAACAACAAGAAATTCTGCAGGACCTGCACCCAAAGAGCGCGGAGTGGCCGTGCATACCTTGTAACCCCCGAATTCCATTACTGCACATTGTAAGAAGCAATCTAAAGCCCAAAAAAAATTATGTATTTCATTCTGGGGACTTGAGGGACAAAGTAATTGTACATGGGTTCTGTTTTATTTTTCTTAATGTTCTTTGGCTGAAAGTTAAAGTTAAGATATCTTCAAGGGGGGCTCTGAAAATCCTGTTTATGGATGATTGTCCTTCACTGTAACTTTACCTTTTCCTCTTTCTTTGCATCTTTGTTCTCATAATTAAAAATAAAAAAAAAGAATACAGAACTCTTCTGAATTAGGATGAAAGTGAAATGAATTTCCAATTAATAAAGATATCACTGACTATGGCACACATTGATGATGTCCCCCCATAAAAGAAATTTATACTTTGAGAGGAGATAGAAAGAGCATGTGTCAGAGTGAGCAAGAGATAGATAGGTGAACACACACAACACACACACACTCACACACATACACACACACACACACGCATGCGCTTAAGGGAGCAGAAGGGCTTCTCCACATTTGAAGAGCCTAAACATCTCATTTTTCTATTAAAACAATAATAATAATAATGATAATAATAATAATAGGAGAGCCATAGGAATAACATAGTGGGGAGGGCGTTTGCCTTGCATGAAGTCGAAAAAGTTTCAATCCCTGACATCAATATAAGTTCAGGAACCTACCAGGAATGATTTCTAGGTGCAGAGAAAGGAATAAATCCCTGATCACTTCTGAGTATGGTCTAAAATTCAAATAAGAAAAAAGAAAAGAAACTAAGATCAGACTTAAACACCAATCCCAAAGCCAACAACAGAATCGATACCCAATCTACAAGCTAGACCCAGAGCGAACTACTTATACAAGCAGCCCAGAGGGTAAAGGAAGGAGATGTGAAATGCATGCTGGCAACTGGGGTAGAGTGAGGACAACATTGGTGGTGGGATTGCGCCTGACTGAATGTCACTATGTGCCTAAAGTATTACTGTGAAAGATTTGCAATCCACTTTGGTTAAAATAAAAATTATTATAAAAAAAAGAAAAAAAAGAAGAAAAGTAAAAGAAAAAAGAAAAGAAAAGTAAAAGGAAAGAATGTGAAATTATTTCTTTGGAGTATTTTGTGTTTTAAAATAAAAGGAACGTTCATATATTTTCTAATGAAATTTAAGATGATTAATTTTTATTCCCATTACTTTTATTGTATAATATGCATCATATCTTAAATTGATTTTATAAATAATCTCTTGTGAATACTTGTTTACTTATTAAGGTAAAACTTGCACTACTGGGGCCGGGTGGTGGCGCTGAAGGTAAGGTGCCTGCCTTACCGCACTAGCCTTGGACGAACCGCGGTTCGATTCCCCGTGCCCCATATGGTCCCCCAGGCCAGAGGCGACTTCTGAGCGCATAGCCAGGAGTAACCCCTGAGCGTCACTGGGTGTGACCCAAAAACCAAAAAAAAAAAAAAAAAAAAAAAAAAAAAAAAAAAAAAAAAAAAAAAAAAAAAAAAAAAAAAAAAACAAAAAAAAAAACTTGCACTACCTATTAATCCAATATCATCTTTATCACATTCATATGAATAACTCATTTTAATTTGATTTTATTCTTTAGACTGACTATAATTATAAATTATATAATTAATATAATACAAGTAATATATAAATACATTAAACATTAAAATTACTATACATATAGTATAGTATATATGAATAATATATACTATATATATTAGTATATATTATATGTAATAGTATAGTAATATATGAATATTTGTAGTTATAATCATTAAAGCTACTAACATTTAAAATAATTAGAATGAAATTTACTTTACATCACTCTAGTATGATGTTTATGTGCTTAGGGGCCATACCTAGTGATGCTCCCAGCTCTACACTCAGGAATAATTTCTGTGAGTTTAGGAGACCATATAGGATCTTGGGGATTTAGCCCAAATCAACAACATAAAAGGAAGTCACCCCTGAAACTTTTTTCAGTCTCAAAATGGCATACTTTCTTAAGAAAAATTGTATAAAACTTTTTGAAACAAATTATATACTTATAAATTATATATGCAAATAAACCTGAATTTAATGTTATTCTATTTTCCAAATTATGAGATATCTAAGTTATTAAAATGCAGAAAAAAATTTAAAGAAAAATTGAATTCAGTGTCTTTTTAAATGTTTGTTGGCAAAAAAACAGTATCATATATTGAACAATATACCTCCAGAGGACAAGTTGAGTTATGATTAAATCAAGGGTACTAGTCTTGCATTCGTTAACAATTTCTAGCAACGTTTGAGAAGGTTGGTTTTAAACTATTAATCTAACTTGATTACAGGACATAAAATAAATATTACCTACTAGGAATTTATATAATTAATTTTCCAAGTCTTAATTTTTCATGATATTATTAGTTTCTTGATACTAATTAGTATTTCTTTTGTACTTCTAATTTGCTAGAGCTAACTTTCTCATAAATGCCAAATTATTTATTAATAGAGAGAAAAAGAAAATATTTATAGAACTTTCTCCAATTAGTGAAATATTTTTCATTTTATAAGATACTACCCCCCAAAGTAATATTAAATGTAAAAAAATAGAATATTTACCAAGAAATATTTTTGATCATATTAAGGACTTTAATAGCATCCAAAGAGTAAGTTCATGCATAAATTACTGTACAGAGAACTACATTTCTGAATATATGTCAAGCTGTACATGTCAAGGACCATTTTATCACTGAACAATAAATACATTAAAAGAGATTTTTATCATATCATACAATCATATGCAATTTATTATTAGAAAAATAAAAGTTCCTAAAATTTTCAAAGTTCTTGTATGCAAAGTGAAAAATAGTTCATAAAATTTCTAAAATTATCATTTAAACAATACTTACGCTTTCTTTTCCTTCACTTTCTTCTCTTTCTTTTTCTTTCTTTCTCTTTCTTATTTTCTTCTTTCTTTCTTTCCTTCTTTCCTTTGTTTTCTTTCTTTCCTTCTTTTTCTTCTTTCTTTCTTTCTTCTTTCTTTCTTCTTTCTCTTTCTTTCTTCTTTCTTTCTTTCTTTCTTTCTTTCTTTCTTTCTTTCTTTCTTTTTTTTT
>PVKC010008109.1:0-28580 GCA_004027635.1 Crocidura indochinensis | reverse complement strand
AAAAAAAAAAAAAAAAAAAAAAAAAAAAAAAGAATAAAGATGAGGGTTGAAAAGTTGGGTGAATTATTTTGTTTGGTTTATTTTATGGAGAGTAGATGATTCTTGCATTTGGGCAAAATTTAGATGGAAACAATAGAGGACCTGGATAAAACCAACTGGTGTCTGATTCAAACTGTTGTAAATTCCATTGTCCTGATACCCATAGGTCACTATCATCAGATGACCAACGTCAAATTTAGCATGTAAAAGGTTTACTTTTTGCTTAGCCTGGACTTTCTCTTTTTAACAAATAGCTTATACATTGCTGTAATATTAGATTTGATCTCTAGGGTGTTAATTGTTACCCTCAATTAGACATGATTTTCTTTCCAACTCAAACCAATACAAATACCTAGTTGTAATATTACATCAATAAAGCAGAATCCACCTCGCAGGAAGCACAGAGAGAACTAGTTAAAGATAGACTTTGTCAATACAAGCTAACTCTCATTAGATATCAGTTTAAAGAGCTAGTGGGGCCTTTTCTCTGCAGGCAAAGTCCCCAACAACTTTGACTACAGGAAACATTATAACAGGTAGAATCCTAAAGTTATGTCACATCTGGCTTCATTTATTACACAAGCTTGTACTGGATTTCAGATGGGGTTGGACAGCTACTATGTATCTGCTTTTGTCTTCCACATGTACACTCATATATATTGGTAAAATGAGCCACTCTCACAACTACTTTGTATTTGTGGTGTGTCACTGCATATCAGTGGCCTACACTTATTCAGTAGTTGCAAATATTATAAAATACACAATTTAAGGGACTGGAGCGATAGCACAGCGGTAAGGCATTTGCCTTGCAAGTGGATAACCCAGGATGGAACTGGGTTCAGTCCCGGTGACCCATATGGTCCCCCAAACTAGGAGTGATTTCTGAGTGCATAGCCAGGAGTAACTCGTGAGTGTTACTGGGTGTGTCCCCCCAAAAAACACCAAAAATACACAATTTTGTTAGGATGATTATGAATTTTAAGTAAAACAATCAGTTACCACCATTATCCTTTTTTTTTTTTTTTTGGTTTTTTGGGTCACACCTGGCAGTGCTCAGGGGTTACTCCTGGCTCAATGCTCAGAAATTGCTCCTGGCAGGCACAGGGGACCATATGGGGCACAGGGATTCGAACTGATGACCTTTTGCATGAAAGGCAAACGCCTTACCTCCATGCTATCTCCCGGGCCCCATCTTTCTTAAACCCTTCATTATCCTCATGACTTTACAAATGTAGAATCAGTCAATTAAAAGCATTCAAAAACAAATTCATACCTTTCTCACTTTCATGCTCATTTTTACCCAGCCTTTTACCTAGCCAGATCAATTCACATGTGCTGCAGGTGGCAGTAAGAAGAAGGAGCTATGTGTGTTGCCTGTCTGATTCTAAGCCTAGTTTCAGTGTCCACTTGCCTTAATTTGTCCTTACTTCTAACACCAGTCTTCTGTCTATGTCATGGACTTTTACATTTTATTTTTCAGTTAAGACTTAAAATTTATTCCTTAGTGCTGATGGGATACAAAGTGTATTTAATGATCCTTGGTGTTTCTGTTTCAAACATGATTTCATTCTGAACCTAGTCGATATGTACTTTAGACACATACTTATCAGGTGGTTCATCTACAACTGGGTACTTACCCAGCCATTGCAATCAGCATTAAACACTTCACTATCCTAAAGTCTTAATAATTAGGATTAATTCCTTAATTGAAACCTTTGTATAGAGCAAATATTCTCTCACTATTTCACTCTTATCAATATGAAGCCATACTAATATAATAATTAAATTGACTGTGTATCTCACCAATGCACTCATGTGATTTCTGATTTCTCCTAAGGTGTATATATAAATTACATAATACAAATAGGTTATATATATAACCTAAATAGGTTTTATATATATTATATATATTTATATATATATAGAACCTATTTGTATTATGTAATTTAGTCTTCTGGATTTTGTTTTAACTGCATTGCAATTTCTTTTTTTAAATTTCTTTTGTTTGTTTGTTTCTGTTTATTTGGACACCATATCCAGTGTTGCTCTGGGGTTACTCTTGGTTTTGTGCTCAGAAATCACTCCTGGTAATCTCAGGGGACCAAATGGGATGTTGGGAATCAAATCCTGGTAGGTCATATGCAAAGCAAATGTCCTTTCCTGTTGTCCTATCGCTCCAACCTTCAATGTGTTGCGATTTTTATTTTGGATAGAAATTGAATGAATAATTTGATAGGAAATAGAGCTTTGGGGCGCCTACTAAACTTTTCAGAATACAGAGCCTCCTGCTGAACATACTTGGTGGGTTCTTTGTTTTACCTGTTTTACTACCTGTCAGGCAGGAAGGCAGATGGAAAGTGGAAATAATAAAATAAAAAACATGGCTATTAAACAACAATATTGTTAAAGCAGGTAATTCATTCTTACTAACAATATGTATTGAATCTAAAGGATAGTGAATCTTTATACTAGAAATAATTAAATGATTTTTCTACATTTTGCACAACTACACATCAAAATTCTAATCTCTTAAGTTACAATCAAAGTGAAACAGAAAAAGTTTTAAATAAAATGCTAAACACAGAATCTAGTCATAGGAACTATAATATTTTTTCCATTTTAAGATTTAGCACCATGCATTCATTTACTTGTAACACTTCTACAAGTTATTTAGTTAACCCCAAGCACTCATAAGTAAATGGAGGAATAAAGTAGTTACATTGCTTGCTCACAAACCATAGAGCAGGAATACTTTTCAGGAAGTTTTACACAAAGTTTACACTTTAATCTTTATGCCAAATTGCCTATATAAGAAACATTAAAAATGAGATTCCTCCAACTCCAAAACCTCTGTTCCTTCTAGCAGGCTATAGAGATATGAACAGTACATCTGTTTATGTTTCTTCAGGAGGGTAAATCCCACTATGAACTAGAGAGGAAGCATGTCTTGTTGGCTCTCCTATAAAATACAGAAATGAGTGAAATGACTACTAATAAAATTTAATCCCAGGAAATACCAGTTGCCTGCTCTAAGTGTATCTAATTTCTTGGTATCATTGAAAAATAAACACTTCTCCTTGGCAGAAAGCTAGTTCATTTGGGTAGCAATAATTTTTGATAAGCAGTAAACTTGCAGTGCATAACACACATGTATTATACTTCTCAGTGGTGATGAAATGTCCTATAAATAAATACTTCACTTTGTTTCTTCCTTAGTCAAATTATCTTTGCTCTTCCAGTAAATTTTCTAATATTTAGGACAGCTTGTCCTCACCTCTGTTAGAAGAAAATGAGAACTACTCCCCAAATACAAGATAAGACAAATCTAATAGTTGTGTTTGCAAACATCAAATAGCAGTGGGCTCAAGAAGTGTGATATAAAGCTATCAATTAATTTTGTTGTAACTGTATGCACCTGTGAACAACTGCTTAATTAAAGAGGCAAACAGAAATCTCTCACAATAATACCTCACATTGCTTGCACTTATGTGACTGTCAATTAACTGGAGTGGATAAACACAATTGGAAGCATGCCATGTGATGTCTGGTAAAGGAAAGGAAAAAAAGATAGAACCAAGAGAGATCTGAATAGAGATAGGATGATCCACAGACAGCGATGGACAATTCTTTAAGGGATAAATATCTGTTTCAATAAAGGAAATGAAAGTATATGCTTTATAATGAAAGAACCAAGCAGCCTCAATCACTGGAACAAAGAAAACGAAGCTTTCATACACAAATATACATCAAAAGGGAAGAAAGCCTGAGCATCTGGGCTGCCTGGGAACACGAGCTTAGCGGTGGTGTTTTATTTCTGTATAAAAGAAAGCAAGATGAGTCCCTGGGCTACTTGTCTCCAAAGACAAAACTATTCTCCCTCAAGGTCTCTCCACACAGTTTTACTTTGCCCACAATTTTTTTCAAAAAAACAACTTTAGCAAGAGGTTAAGGGAGAGAAGCTTAAAACTTGTCAGAAGAGTATGTCAAGGTTCTCTGTAGAAGAAAAGAGATGGATTATACAAGTTGGAATTTTCCAGTTGTCAACTTCGGCTCTCCTGTGATTTATTTTGCTAATTGAAGGAAAAGGACTAAGGAGTTATGAGATTGAAAATTGAACAGGCAACATTTGAATTATGATGGAATTATAGCCCACCACTAAAAGCCTCCTTCAACCTTTGTCATGAGAGAGGAGTGAAATTGTCGCTGCTTTTATCCAGAGACTCTTGAGGAAACTTTCAATTATTTATCAAGAAATGAGACAAAATATTTGCTGTTATTACAGAACAATCACTGCGATCCACTTTACCCACAAAGTGCTGGGATTAGATCTTATTCTTGGCTTTACTAATGCATAAGACAGTGTCTGACACTCAAGTTAAAATAAACTTAAACATTTCAATTGAAAATATCTCCTCAAAGACTGGAGCGATAAATGGTTCTGGGAAAAAGGCTCTTGCTTTGCATCCAGACAACACAGGATTGAACCCCAGCAATGCATGTTCCCTCAGAGCTATCCTGTCAGAATTCATTCTCAAGCAAAGAACTGAATGCAGACCCTGAGAACTGCTGAGTGTGGTCCACAAACCAAAACAGACAAATAAAAATATTCTCTTCTTCTCTCACTCTTGAAGTTCTTGAGCCTTTGAAGCCAGGATTTAGTTTTATTATTCAGTTAATAGGAAAACTTTTAGTACACAGAAAGACAGATTCACTTGTCATTCTTTGTTTTCCAAACCTGTAATTACCTAGGAGGAAAATCATCACACAGTTGCATTGTTGGTTACTTGTCTAACTAACTGCCCGTTTGATAAACCTCTGTCATGTTCATTGCAATCTAGGCAAGAATCTCTGTGATTGCAGCTTTGTAAGCCTTTTCATTTCTTGTTTAAGGAATGAATGTCTGAGTAAGTTGATTTTTAGTTTACTCAGACTACCAGAGAAGAACTTCACACACTGGATGATTTCAACAACAAAAATTGTTATTTCTGTAATTAAGGAGATTGAAAGTTTCAGCGCAAGTTTACAATAGACTTTGGTTTAGTGAAAAACTTTTTTAGTTTGCAAAGAGTGCTTTTCTCACAGTAGATGTTAAGATACATATACACACATACACACACACACACACAAAGAGAAGCAGGCACAGAAACACAAACACAGACACAGAGACACACACACACATAGAAAAAGAGAGAAAGAAAGATAGTGAGATAATGTCTTTGCATCTTACAATAAGAACTCTAATCTCATCACCTCAGGATTCTACCATTCTGTTCTTTCTTAAGAAAGGCACCATCTTCAACAGTCATCTGAGGGGATTTAGGTTTTAGTTTTAAAATTTAGGTTTTAATATTAGGGCAGGGCATAATGCTGTCTATAGAAGCAGACAATTGTAATTATTGTCCCAGTAGTCTATTTTCACTCCACTTCTGCTCTGCTGTCTGAATTATAAACTGGAAATTTTTTTTTGGCTTTTGGGTCACACCCGGCAGTGCTCAGGGGTTACTCCTGGCTCCATGCTCAGAAATTGCTCCTGGCAGGCATGGGGGACCATATGGGGCACCGGGATTCAAACCGATGACCTTTTGCATGAAAGGCAGATACCTTACCTCCATGCTATCTCCCGGGCCCCTTAAATTATAAAATTTTTTAAAATTAAAATTATAGGTGAATTGCTAACTCATATCCAACAGAGTTGACATATATTTATTCAGCTCATTTTCCTTCTATTTTACTGCTTGTAACCCAGACAAGAAACTGAAGATTAAGACATTTTCAATGTATAAGGTCCAAAACTACATAGTAATCATGAGTAAACTAAAAAAAGCCTGACTATTTGAGATTTTGACAATCTGGACTATTAGAACTGCCTATTTCTAGACTTAGAATGTAATACAGTATTTGAACCTGGTTGTGATCTTAGTTGGTTTCATTTAATATAAAAAATGGCTCTACATTACCAAATCTGCCACTAATAATTCTATGGTATTAAGTTGATCCTTCATCTCTAACTAGTTAAAATAATATTTAACTGTTCCAGTTTCAATCAGGTCAAAAACAATGTGATTTTATAGCACATATAGTCAATACATTGAAAATAAGCCAATACATTTCCAAACAGTATAGTTGATTTCTGCTTTGATTTTCTAAATAGTTGTAGGAGCCAAATCAAATGAGGGAGGGAGCAGGAGGACCTGGTGAATAAAGAGCTCACCATACAAAGCTTGTGTTCTACCACTTGAGCTATGTCTCTGCTCCCCTAATAATATAATAATTCTTTGGGGCCAGAATGGTAGTGTAGCAGTAGGGCACTTGCCTTGTATGCTGCTGAACCAGGATGGACCTTGGTTCAATCCTCTGGCATCTCATATGGTCCCTCAAGCCAGGAACAATTTCTGAGTACATACCCTTGAGCGTCACCGGATGTGGCCCAAAATCATATATATGTATATATAAACTATATCATATATAATATATATAATTTTATAAAAAGAAAAGGTTACTGGAATAGTTTGCATGAAATTAATACTATTGGTGTTTTAAATGCTTTCAGTTGACCTTATCAAAATGCCCTATTAATATGATTTTTCCCTGTAAGAATTATTTAAAAATTTTAAGGACTATTTTTCTTAGAGAGAACAGAGAACTTTGTTTTTCTAGAAAGAATTGACAAAGAAAGTCACAAATTCTCTCCTGTCCTGCTTGTAGATGATGCCGCTGTCTCATATGTCCCTGTGACTCCAATTGACCCTTATATATACTGTTAAGCACATATTTTAAACATGACAACATAATCAATAAATCTCATAAATATTGATGTCCTATAGAGAAAAGCATCTTCTACTTGCGATCAGCATATGGATACAGCACCCGTCTAGTCATTCTTCATAAGTCCTATAGAAAGTCATTGTCACGTTATTTTTGCTTTCTTACTATGTCATTTTATAGTGTCAAGGATGCCTGTCAGGCACTTGTATCAACAATGTTTTGAAGCCATGACATCATTTTGACACTAATTTCCATTTTTCCATTATTCCATAAGAACCCCCTAACATCTCCTATTTTATGGCAAGCTTTTTACTGTCTAAGAACTCAGACATCAACTGTGAATGTTTCCATGAAGAAATACCAAAACAAAACAAAACAACAATTAAAAAAATCAGCTAGTGTTAATTGAAAAAACTAAGTTTTAGAGTAATCTTTGTATATCCTGGTAACATGATATACAGTAATTGGAATGATATCCCCCCCTTTAAGTCTCCGCTAATGACACCCCCATTTTTCAATTCCTTAATAGCTGCAAGCCCTATAGAACAAAATCCTTGGCCTTACCAAGTGCTTTCATTTGCAGAAATAACTCCAGTGTGAGTGAGATAAAACAGTGGGAGCTGGTGATTTTTCAGAGTACTTTACACTGTCACCCACCCCATCTAAGTCTGTCGCACTTACAGTAAGTGGTTTCAGTAAAATCCTTCAGTTTATTGATGCCTCCTTCATCCTTCATTGAATGTTTGCATCTGACTTTGTTGGGATGAACGGTATGTAATAAAATGTGCTCTGTACCCTGCGGGGAACCAGAACTGAGTCAAAGGAGTGTACACACTACATGTTACAGGAATTTGGTGGCTGGTCCTTGTATATGAAAAAGCCTTTCCTTAAGTGAAGGAACATGCCATGCCTAGCTGGGTGACAAATGGTAACAGTTTATTGTTTGAAAGAAAAAAGGAGAGGAACTAATATTTTTAAATATAAGACCTTATAATATAAGAAATGAGATTTTTAAAATGAGCCGTATGGTTCTAAATAGCCGAAGTGGAAAAAAATGTTTAAATTTGGGGGCTTTTTGAATTCCAAATATAGTCAAGTAGTAAACTCAAAGATCCTGAAGATTAGTTCTCTTTGTTCTAAAACCAGCTTTGTAATTTATAAATTGTGTGATCTTGAGCAAGCTTGTTTGACTTACCTGTGTTTCAAATTCCCAAGGGAATGAAAATAATAGTGTCTTAATCCCATGAAGTTGTTCGGAAGATTCAATGAGTACATCTAATGTGCTTAAAATAATGATTTAAAATAAATATTAATTTTAATAAATATCAGTTATTATTAAAATGCCATTTTCCTTCTTTTTGTTTCTTATGGACTTATTTCCTAAATATAAATCACAAAGCAGCAAATACCCTAATGAGCTACTATGAAAAGTCTAGTCAGAGAAAGGCCTACAGTCTCAAATGTCTTTGTGTGTCCATTGGCATGGTTGAGCCACAGTTCCCAGAAATACCAGTCTGATGTGTTTTCTTCTAGATCTTACTAAAGGTGCTATTTTCTTTGAAGACTACAGAACATAAAGAAGGTAAGAGTCATTTTGTTGTATCCACACCAGATATTCCATTCTGTGCTATCCTAGGTATAACTCTGAATGAATTTTGAAGTGTAATAAAAAAAAATCTCTAATGCAATCCTAAGTAATGAGAAAAAATTGAACTGACTTAATTTTAGTATTTCACATCATGATCACTTATTATTTTTTACCTAATATTTCATGATTAG
The DNA here is from genome assembly GCA_004027635.1 of Crocidura indochinensis. NCBI lineage: Eukaryota > Metazoa > Chordata > Mammalia > Eulipotyphla > Soricidae > Crocidura > Crocidura indochinensis. Next base: position 19,997 of record PVKC010008109.1, on the reverse strand, counting down.
TTTTGAAACTTTTTCTTGTTTGCCTATATCACATCTCTCATAGCTTCCTCACTACAGAACACGGTGTTGAAATAAATATATTAATGAAAAAAGAAATAAAGAAAAATTCTTTTAAAAATCAGAGTTTCTCTAAGCTTCTGACTCTAAGGTTCAATTCATGCTCATGGAATTCCACCTGTTGGTTATCTTTAAACCCAAAAGTCCTGTTTGTATGCTCTAAGGTTAAGCTTTCTAACATTAATCTAGTCATTCTGAATGTCTGCTTTATAGATCAGACTTACTTGGTTTCCACATTTTTATAAAATTACTTTTATTGTCTAACTATTCTCACTTTCTTTGGTCTCTATCAACTATCTATCTATCTATCTATCTATCTATCTATCTATCTATCTATCTATCTATCTATCTATCTATCTATCTATCTATCATCTACCCATCATTTCATCTATTTCTATCTATCTATCCTTCCATCTATTTATCCATGCATCTATGAACCACTCATTCTATTTCTTGCTAATTTCATTTATATGGTCAAAATCAAAAATTTAAAATTAATATTTATTCTTTGGGATATTTGAATAATTTATAGTGAGGATAAAAGAGATAATTCCATTTCCTAATTATGCATGGCTTACAATGCACTGACATATGGGACATGTTCTTTTTTTTTTGTTTTTTTTGGGTCACACCCGGCAGTGCTCAGGGGTTACTCCTGGCTCCATGCTCAGAAATTGCTCCTGGCAGGCATGGGGGACCATATGGGGCACCAGGATTCGAACCGATGACCTTTTGCATGAAAGGCAAACGCCTTACCTCCATGCTATCTCCCGGGCCCCGGGACATGTTCTTTGACTATCGAGGACTGCAGTTAATAAACCATGAGAGGTTAAAATAATAAGGAAAAATAAAAATTTTAAATAAGATTATGAGACACTGGGCTAAAAAAGTATAATTTAGTAAACAAAAAAGAGAAATGAGATTTTGAGAATCCTCAAGTTGTTTCTGTTTTAGTGTTGGGTCCACAAGCCGCAGTATTCTGGGCTTACTCCTGTCTTCACAGGGATCATTCTTAACTGACTCCTGAGACTATACAGGTTGCTGGGTATCAAATCAAAGTTGGTCCCTTTCCCAACAAGTATTCTATGGGCTGTACAATTTCTGAACACTGGAAGTGTCAAATTTGGGTAAGACTGAATTTAATGTATAAACAAAGAAATAAAAAGTGTAAAAAGGGAGGGTATTTTCATTTTTTAGTATAGCTAAAAAGATTTTTATGATCTGGGGGCTATAATATAATTAAAATACCCAGAGAGAGGATTAATTTGTATAATACTTATATATTAATTGCTGAATGAGAAAAACAATGAAATAAACTATATCCAGGTAGGTGTCCTTTTTTTTACTTTCTTAAAATACATTCATTCAGATACCTCCAGACTACAAATTACTCTCTAGAAACAAGTTGAGCACCTTCTGAAATTGACTTAACTCTCTTAACACAGTTGGGCAATATTTAAAATTTTGGTTTTATTCCTGTAGTGTTAGACACTGAAGGAACTTCAAAGAAACTGAAATAAGTGATAAAAATATGTGCACCTTTTCTTTTCTAGTTATTTGTGTGAAATCTGTTTAACAGATCTTTTTGGGGGATGGGAGATGATGCAATTTTTAAGTGCAATTTACTAGATTAAAAAAAAGTGTTTGCTGAACATATGGAGGGAAAAACAGACAAAGGAGGGGAAGTTCAATGGAAAATACTAGGCTGGTGTGTTTTGGAACATAGCAATTAAGACTGAGAACCTGGTTAAATAGGGAAATGAGTTAGATAATTATATCTCCTTTTATTATAATTTTATTATAAATTATATCGAAATATTTAGAGAAAATAGTTCTTATAATTATAAAATGAAATTTTATTGACTTTTTTGAATACATAGTTGTTGATTACATGAAAAATAGTGTTTTAAATTTAAGACAAGAAATACATTTACTTCTGTATTATTTGATAATTGAACTGATGCTAAGTAAAAAGAAAACTTTTTCTAAACTCTTGACTTTCTGTCTGGTTTCAGTATAATTTCATGAATCTTAGAATCAAGAAAAAATCTGGTATTAAGAATATGAGAATACTACAGGGAAGATATGCAGTCAAATGCTTGTTATCCATAATTGCCAGTCATTAGGGCAACTTCTTAACATCAAAGCATATGTTTTTGTTTTACATACCAAAGCAAACACAATTTACCCTCATTCACTGGTACAGGGTAACACTCTGATGCATGAGTTTTTCTTTCTATATATTTTTTGTCTCTTAGAGAAAGTGATAAACTATAGTTTTCTTAACTATTCTAAAGCTAATATTCATATTAAGTGCGACAGATTTAGCTATGTGAGATTCTGGGACTGTTCCTGTAATTTATATAAAAACAAACATTCGCAGAATTTTTTAAAAAATTACTTCTGTAGAGAAATTGTTTTGAACAGAAGTCAAGGTTTATCGCTGCTTGGATGAAGACGTTTTCAAAACACTTCTTGGCACCAAAAAATAATTTTCTTGTACTCTTAAACACTGTTTGGTGTAAATCAAGCTTCTTCATGCCTTCATAAAAGAATACAAGAAATATGAATTAAGGTACAACCAGAATTCACAAGGTGTGAAATGAAATTCAAAAATAAGATAAAAGAAGTTGAGATTTTGGGCCAGAGCTATAGCACAGTGGTAGGGCATTTGCATTACACCAGATGACCTGGGATGGACTGGGGTTCAATTTCTGGCATCCCATTTAGTCCCCCGAGCATGCCAGGAGTAATTTTTGAGTGCAAAGCCAGGAGTAACCTGAGCACACCCTGAGTGTGGCCCCAACCCCCCCCCCAAAAAAAAGTTGAGATTCAACTTTATAGTTTTACTCTTAGAAACTTTGTCTTTCTGTTTTCTCTCTTGCAATTATGAAATACATATGCTAAAAACTTTTTCATATACTAATTATCCTTGATGCTATTTTAGTTGCCACATTTTTGCCTTTTTACCCTAGATATTAAAATGTTTTTTAAAAAAAGTTGTATCTATCAAAAGTATAAAGACACCTTGGGACTAAGATAAATATATGTTCATTGCTTTTTCTGTGGATCAATGGTGAGTAAAAGACATATCATCTATAGTTTGTACATGGAAAATAGGAGACTATAAGTACTTTGGCTGAAATTAATGCATAATATCTCAAGATAAAATAGTTTGACAACACCTGTTTGGATGCTTTTTTTCATTCTCAATATCAGGTTAACTTCCTCAATCTGTTCACAAATATCTGATACTAATTGTGGGGCTGAATCACAATTCATTCTATAATATATTATATCAATATGTTCGTGGAAGGTGGCAGGTAGATTTGCTGAAATGAGAAATCTTAAAGATGATAGGAAGAAATGCAATTTGCTTATTCAATTAATCACCAAGTATTCATCTAGTTCCTAGTATAAACCAGATATTTTTGTTTTGTTTTGTTTTTTGGGGGGTACACCCAGTGATGCTCAGAGGTTACTCCTGGCTATGAGCTCAGAAATTGCTCCTGGCTTGGGGGAACATAGGGACGCCAGGGGATGGAAGCATCAGTCCATCCTAGGATAGTGTGGGCAAGGCAGCCCCTACCAGGTATTATTTTTAATAATTGATGCATATAAATGAATGAAGAAATCATGAATCTGATTTCCATAATTGATTGGAGGGGGTAGTAAAAGGTAACTACTTAATAAATAGTACAAAAATTGTCTTTTAGGCAAAAAATTTACAAAACTAGAGCAGATAGGTCAGAAATAAAATTATAAAAGAGGAAAAGTAAAATTATGCTTTGTTTTCTATGTTAAATTTTAATATTTACACATATATTTCTCTTGGCATGAAAGTAAGAAGTAAGTTGAATTATAGAGGGAGTATGAGATAGATGTCTCCAGACATTACTATGGAGATCATTTAACAATATATAGCAATACCTAAATATACACCTAAAACAAAAACTATCTTTCAATTACATCTTAATAAAAATAAATATTAAAAACATAAATATTGACTATAAATATTGACTATGAAGACATGTTATTAGGAATAAAGTGTATAGAATTATATTTTTCTTATAAAATTTGTATAAAAGCAAATATAAGCATGAGAATGGAGGCGAGGATAGAGAACGGAATACAGAAGAATAGTAAAAGATCTGAGATAGAAGGAAATGTTCTTAGATAAACATGAGATTATCAAGTGAAGCAAAATGAAAACACTTTCCACCCACATATGTACTTATTCAGAAAAGCTAATTTTGCCACTTGAGTACAAAACATTTACCTTGCAAATATACATACTTGATTCCTTTTGCAAATAGTAAATATCAAAAGCCACGGAGGCCAAATGTAGATTTCTTTTATATTCTTTGATTTTGTTCATTTGGAAATTAAGACAGATAATAAACCTCAATTTCTGTATTCTCATGTCAGTCAATGTGATAGCATTAGGGCCACTGGACAATATTGAATAGGATTTGTTACTTATTATTCCTGAAGCATGCAAGAAAAATTCCATTTTAAATATCGATTTACGCAGTCCAGGTCTGATTACTGCCTCTGAATGATCATTGCTTCCATAGTCAGAATCACAACTGTGTGAAGAATCAAAATCTCCATCTTGCAAGGACACCCCAAGAGAGCTACTGCCAATGCAGGTCAATCAAGTTATAATGGGCTCTAATTAGCACTCTACAAGCTGTTAAATTCTTTACCTGCAGCTGAACGGCAGTTAAAAAGGTGTGAAGTTTTTTCTTTCCTTTGAAAACATCACAGAGTCTAAATTTTTCCCCAATCTCCTTCTTATATCTTAGAGTCCATGGAAAGAACCAAATTAGAAGGAGAAAGGTGATTGCAGTTCAAAAGGTTGTTACAACTTTTTCATCTTTGGAATGATAGGATACCTCTTGGCTTTTGTCCCTCAGTTTTCAGATCTGCAGAATGGGATAGGCAATCAACATTTCATTGCAAAGAGCATTGTGAGGAATAATTCCTTAATATTTGTACTGTTCTTTGAAGATGAAGAAAGTGATTCATGTTTGTGCTAAGTGTTATGTTCACAAGCCTGGACACAAATAGCAGAAAAATTAAACTAGCAGTTGAGTGAAGAGAAAACTTATTCTTCATGAACCTAGTTTTATATTCGGGATGCTAATACAAATTCCACAAATTTAGGGATTTGCAGCAAAATTTATTCTGCATAAATAAATTTCTTTTCCTCTTTTACTTCTTACTCTTCTGAAATTAAACTAGATGTATTGAACACTATGAGATTACAGTGAAAGGGTACTCCTCGGATTTTAATAATTCCTCATCCAACACACAAAATTGCTTTTATAATAAGCGAAGTTTCATATTATTTTACAAAAGCAGAAAAATAATCTATTACATATACATGTATTTTGTACCAGTTTTTACTTCCTTTTGTTATGATTAAAAATGGCAGTGAAATATAATCATTAAAAACATCACCCATAAAAACCTTGAGGAACATTTTCTTTATTTTAGAGTCCATCATTTCAGAAATATCTCCAAATTAACATAACAGTCTGATCTATAAGAATGTAGATAATTATTGTGAACTTTAATAGAGTGAAAGAATTAGAGAAGTGAAACAGTGTTCTAGTTTTCATGAGTCTTAAGTTTAATGGATCATAATATTATACAAAGCTGTCAAATATTAAGAATAAATATACATTCTATCAGAGAAAATTATGTTAGCTAGGAAAGGGGAAAGAAAAATAATTGTTTCTAATCTCTATGTTATCCTTTTCCAATCAATTATTACCTGTATATTAAGAATATTTTTTAAAAACTTCCATGAAAAAAGAAAATGATAAGCAAAAAGAGTAATTGAAAACCCAATAGATTAAAAGAGGACTATTAAGAATTGAAATGATGGGCCCAAAGAGATAGCACAGTGGGCATAATGCTTTGCAAGCAGCCGATCCAGGATCAAAGGTGGTTGGTTCGAATCCCGGTGTCCCATATGGTCCCCCATGCCTGCCAGGAGCTATTTCTGAGCAGACAGCTAGAGTAACACCTGAGCACAGTCCGGTGTGGCCCAAAAACCAAAAAAAAAAATTGAAATGATTAGGTCATTTAGTCATTTAGCTAAAGAATGCTGACTGTGTTGCTAGCAGTCAGGTTTCAAACTCCTATGGATTAATTCCCTCGCATATATCCAGCAATCAAGTCTCTCATGATTTTCAGACCAAATGGAAAGTTCTATAGACACTTCATACTTACTTGTTTGAGGCTGAGATGTAATAATACCCTGTCTAACTTTCTCACACTGATGTATCATCTCACTGTCAGTGGTTTAGCCAGAGCAGTGATCCTTAAACTTCTTCCAGCTAAGGTCCTTAGCCAACCTTGTTTCCAACTTTGCCCTACCACATTTTGTCCTACAGTTGGCCCCTTAATCTCATGTTGTGACCTCTAATTTATGAGATTTTTAATTATGACCCCTTGAAATATTCTACAGGTCCCTCAGGGAGACTACATGGTTTCTGGTTAAGAAATACTGTGCTGGAGCACTATATTAGAAACCCAAGCTTTCATATTGACTTCACTTCTTAACTATCTACATCTTTTCTATCACCAAGTCCTACCTATGTTTCTTCCTACTTATTGTTCCAATTCATCTGTATTACTCAATTATTTACTCCATGTTGTCATCCTTATTAAATAGAGTGTTTCATTTTAGCGACTTTATTGTAGTAGAATGACTTCAATTTTCTTATAAAGATCATTGGCTTATGGAAGAACATTTATATGTAGCTTTCAGAATTACAGGACATTAAAATATATAATTGAATTAAGTCTGTAGGAAATAATGGAACCTTTCTGTATTTGACTGAACACTAATATGTATCTTCTTTGCTAATAAACTTTCAGATCTTTCAGAAGACCTCTTCACCCATTATTCTCCTTTTCACCAGTTTGTGTGTCTCACTCATTTATTCTCTCCACATTACCTTGAATTAAAACTGCTACTTATTTCGGTTGTTTCCTTTGCAGTGAATTGAATACTTTGCAGTCAACTGAAAAATCCAATTTTTTTCATTCATAACTTTCAAATGTCCTCTTATTGAGAAATAGGATCCTTGCTGATGTAATTAACTAATAATTTGGAAAAGGAACTCTCCCTAGATTAGAGTGAACTCTACAACTATTGATTGGTATTCTTAAAAAAAAAGAGAAGCAGGCACAGGGCCAGAGAAAGATGAAAACCAAAGAAATATTCAGGTCCTGTGAAGATGAAGGAAGATATTGAACTTATGTTTTCATAAGCCAATGACTATAGAGGGGCACTAGACATTGTATAAATTGATGATGATTCTCTAGAGTCTCTGAAAAGTGTTGCCCAAAAAGCACCTTATAGTCTCCTCTAAAAGTAGAAACATAAACTTCTATTGGTCAGAGTGATTAAATTTGAGGTAATTTGTTATTTTTGCATTCTGAAAGTAATACCTTAGAAAATAAGTTGGGATTGAATATTTTTCTTTATTTTTGTACCCACAGAGCTTTGTATAGTACAATCACAAAATAAATTTTTAATAAAGGGTGGTCTACACTACCTTTTTCTCATGTCTGTTATACACTAAACCTTGAGTCAATTCCAAGCCATTTCTATCTACAATAATTACTGTTTCACTAATGCATAAAAATGTAGATTAAAACTTAATATACTTACTATTAAATTAACACCTTGACATTATTTCTGTGAAGTTTTTGTAGGAGAATATACACCCTGAATAAGATTTGCGTGTCACTTGAATAAACAACAGGATTTAACAAAAGAACAAATTTCTTGTTAAAGAATTTCACAGCTTGTAGAAAACTGTCAAAGGAGAGACTATCTTCAGTCAAAGGAGATAAGCTGGGGTTTATGAAACTGTTACTTTTCTCAGATTCTTTTTTGATCCGACTTTTTATGACCCCAGTCACTTTCACATATATCTTTCAGTTAAGGATTTTTAAGATTTTTACCACGCTGACACAAATATTTATACGCTAAAATATTATCTTTTGAATAAAATATTTGTAATTTGATAAATGAGAACTCAAAACAGAACAGAGCTTCAATCTAGTCTAAAGCACAAATGTCAGCAACTCTAAGCTACAATCAGACAGATCTATTTCTAATGCTGCATTTCTGGACATTGGCAACATTTATGAAATGAATCTGCCTTCAATATTTAAATTCTAAGTGTTGGTTCATTTTGACAGCAGCCTACATGAGCAAACTAAAATAACAGAGACTTGCATATGAGATACAAAATTCTTTCTCCTTTATGGGTATATGTGCATGTGCAGACACACAATGACTAAAAGCTATAAGGTATTTCACTCCACGCACATTAGTTGGCATTAAGAAAGGAGTTGAACTTCCAGGGTTATTAAGTTCTCTTTCCTCACTTACTTCATCAGTCATTGTCTAATCTCACAAATGGAATAACAAAACCTTGTGAAGACATTTGCACTCACCCTGAAGAGCTATGTGCAATCTGTCTTAATATTCCAATTTTGAAGATTTCTTAGATGACACGTTTTAAGATTGCCTTGCGTGTAGAGTTTATGTTGAAGCATTCTAACACTTCCTAACAACAATTATATCACTTATCACTTTTTATTATACACAAGAAAAGACTGAAAATTATAGAGTAGGCACTTATAAATATAGTCTGTAATATGCAGGCAACAGACTGCTAACTGGGTATATGTGCTTAATAAATTCTGTAAATTAATTATAGACTTGAAGGCAAAAATGTAGAATGTAATTGCTTTTCTTGAGCTTAAAACAAGTTTTTTTGTAACTCAAAGTATCTAGTATAATTTTTTAAATTTTAAATATAAATAAATAATATTTTTGGCTATTTTCTTAAAAATGAAAATTATGTATTCAGCTGTTTTTTAAAACATACTTAAATTAGAACGTGTTAAATGCATTTCTGATGACTTCAGAAAAACAAATTGACCTAAAAATTGATTAAATATTTGGGATCATTACTAGGGAGCAATATTTCATATGAGCATGGCTAATGTAATAAGCAGGTGTAAGGAATTGGTCAATTGGACTTTTCAGGAAAACTTCAGACAGATTTTCAGTGAGAAAATTAAAATATTTGAGATTTGGAAGAGAAACCGAGCACTAGAGTCTCCTTTTCATTTCTGAATGAAGCAATGAAGCACCTTCTCCTTATAAGCACTCAGTGCCTTTTCTCTATGCCACAGAAATGTTTCACAGTTCATTAGGCAACTGAGCTGAAAAATGGATTTCACAAGGGAAATGTGGTCATTTAAGTCACTCCATTTTGGAGGCATTGCTTAAAGATGTTTCCACATTTAATTGTAAGATATGTGATAGCTAGGACCTGTGGAGTCTCAATTGTTGGACCCTGATCATTTCCCATCTCTACTGCCCATTCATGTATCTTTGCTTTTTGACTCTTCTGAATTAAAACATCTCTTGCTTTTGACATCTTACCTTAGCTTGATTGTCTTTTCTAAGCTACCTTTTACCTTTATAGGCATCTTTTTTATTTTTTTTTCCAAAGAACATATCTGAATTTCTGAATTTGTTGGTTTAGGAACACATCTAATAGTGTTCAGTGGACCATATGGTGTCAGGAAGCAAATTCAGGACTCCTGCAGATCGTAAATGCTCTCCAGAAGTTTGAACTAGCTCCACAGCCCCGGGATATTTTTTCATATTTTATGATTGAGAAAGTATCTGTTAGTGATAAAGTCATGACTTGGGTGTAAGTTCAAAAAGCCATCTCATAGTGCGTGCCAGGTGTAAGACTTAGGGACATTTTAGAAATTTTTGGCAGAAAGATGGTCAGAGGTTAGATTGGTTTTGGCAATACCTAATAATTTGTTTTTTGTTTTTTGTTTTTTTAGTTTATCTGTCCATTCTTATTAGTGGGAAAAAAAGCCTTCTCACTCCAAAAATGTTGGGAGCTGCAGCCATGATCAGCAGCTCATCTTGCTGTGTATAGTCATTAAATGACTGAGTAAGACTGTTTAATTATACAACCTGAAGACAATAAGGCAGCTTTCTTTTTGAGTTTGACATCTATCCAAATAAAATAGATCACTTTATTCCACACTGTAGTGACAACCATTTTTCTCAGCTTCTCTTAGGGCATCAAGGAGAGGAAAGTGGACATGCATAGACTTTCCCTGTCATCCTGGAGGTAGTTGAAGGGTACATCATGTTTGATCATGGTAACATAATTGGTATAGAGACCCAAGTGGTTGACTAAATTATAGTTATGATCCTCTACTGGCTGGAGTGGCTGAAGACCTACCTGAGATTTAAGCACTGTGGTTCCTGTGAACAAGACACTGATCTTTTCAACAGAGCATCTTAAAGATAAAGAATGAAACTAAAAATATTTCACCAAGATTACTGCCCACCTCAGTCATCTTGTGTAAATATTTGCTCCCCTTTTCTTTACTGAGGTTTTTTTGTTTGTTTGTTTGTTTTGAAGGTCATAGTTTTGATGCTCACGGTTTACTCCTGAGTGTACACAGAGATTCCTCTGGAGGTACTCTAAGGATCAATCCAGGGATTGAACCCAGATCAGTGATATATAAGGCAAGTCCCTCTCTGCTATATTACCACTCAGGTCCTAATTAATATTGTGTTTGCATTATTGTGCATATTTCTACAGTTGTTTTCTTTTTCTCTTCAAAGGTAAGTTATCAAACCACCAAAGTTTTAAAATCCTTTCGTCAACATTATTGGATCCCATTACAGATTTGCTTCCCCTATATCTTTCTTGTCTAGTAACTTCAGTTCTATGGTTCAAATATAAAGTTTCTTTTTGCATTTGTTTTGCTCTTCCATTAGTTTGATTCTTATTTATTAGATGGGTTAGAAAATCCAGTATTTGTCTTTACCTAGATCATTTATTATTTTTGTGGGGGGTAGGTCTTGGATACCAGTGATGTACTCAAATTGTAGTCCTGGCTATGAATTCAGTAATCCCTCCTGGTAGATTTTTGGGAATCATATGTAGTCCTGGGGATTGAACCTGGTTTGGTCGCTTGGAAAGTGAGTGCCCTAAAGTCAGACATTGTAATATAAACCCAGCACTTTATCTGACTTTTTAAAATATAGAATAACACTCTTATTTTATCTATATTCTCAGGGTTGGATAGGCTCACATTTTATTTTATTTTATTTCTAGTTAAATATTTTTCCATATTCTAAATATAAAACATTTTGTAATTCATTTGTGATAAGTGGGCAATGTGGTTGTTTTCTATTGTTGGTGACAATGAAGTGACAGTGAACACAGGGCTGCATATATACTTTAAAATTGAATATATGTAGTCTTTGTATAGATATCTAAAGGGAGAAATACTGTTATGGGAAATCTCTTTCCAGCATCTTGAGAAACCTTCTAGGATGTGGCAACAGTTCTCTAACCACAGTTCAGAAACTTATACATATATAAAATTATATAGGTATAAAGATCTACTGTTATAGACAGTCTTGTAGGTGGCAAGAAAATTGGGGGTTGGGGAGGGAATGGATACTGATAAAAGGACCAGATGAAACAATGTCTGAAATCCAGAAACTTAATCATAAATAATTTTGTAATAATTTCATGATGATGATTTTTTGTAAATGTACCTTGGTTCTGAGTCTAAAAAAGACCAGCATTCTTTACCTATATTATCTCACCAACTCTTATTTCTGATCTTTAACTTATGCATCTAACAGTGAGAGTTATTAATAAGAAATAGTGGCAAGCTTTTTTCCCTCAGATTTTTTTTGGAGGGGTAATGGAATGTCTACTCATCTAGGCTCTATATTTTGTTGAGCAATTTTTTTTCTGCTTTTGTTTACTTACCTTGCACATTGGTTAATTTTTGGTTGTGTAACATGTACATTTTTTCATTAAGTAGGATTTGTCTTCATTTTACTGATAGTTTCTTTAACTGTACAGAAATTTTTTATCTTGACATAGTTTGGGTTGTTTATTTTTTCTTTCCTTTGCCATTAGAATTTCTGGATAATTTTAATGAATTTTTAATATTCTATAATTATTAATTCCTCAAAAAATAATGTTCTTATCAAGATTGTGGTTTGAAGTGGTTTAATTGTCCTACTTACAAAAGCACAGAATAAAAGAGAGATTGATAGTTGAGAAATACAGGTCTGGGTCATTTGGTTCAACTGCTCTTGAGAAATTATAATTAGGCCTGTTCAACATTTAGGTTGAGTTCTTGAGTTATGATTTTTATATTTTGTCTAGAATACTATGATAAGAAAAATATACTACAAGATCATTTATTAAAATATAGAAAACTGGAACCGGAGAGATAGCATGGAGGTGAGGTGTTTGCCTTGCATGCAGAAGGACTGTGGTTCAAATTCTGGCATCTCATATGGTCCTCTGAGCCTGCCAGGAGCGATTTCTGAGCGTAGAGCCAGGAGTAAACCCTGGGCGCTGTCAGGTGTGACTCAAAAAACAAATATATAGAAAACAGGCTCTTTTAGTGGATTTTTTTTTTAGCTAATTGCCAGAGAAACAAATATTTTAACTGATATATATATATATATATATATATATATATATATATCAAGTATATATATATACTTGGCAGGCTCCAGGGAATGCCGGGACTCAAACCACTGTTCGTCCTGGGTTGGCTGCGTGCAAGGCAAATGTCCTATCGCTGTGCTATCTCTATCACCCTCTTTAACTAATACTTAAACTAACACTGATCTAATTAATTGTATTGGTTGTTCTAGGATATTTTATTTATTTGATATGGAATTATGATGATTGTATTTGCTCTTAGATTTTTAACTATCCTCTATACTCAAATCTACATCTCATGTGTTAACTTCTTTCCTAAAAACTAAAATTGAATATCATCTACATTTTGATGGCCAATAGTATGTTCCCAAAATCACATCAGACTAAATGCGCATTAGCCATGTTAAGTTACAATGAGAATCAGAACTAATACATTTAAATCAGTATTACCCAAAGTAGGCAATTCTGACCTATAGATGGAGTACATGAATGATGAAGAACCATAGTGGGGCATGTCTATAGCTTCAGAAAAAAAATGGATGGGGATAAACTTCTGTTTATTCTATTCTCTTAAAGAAAGTAAACTTCCAGAACAATGATCAATTGTTGTTGTTGATTTTTCTTATTTATTTGTTTCTTCTTTTAATAAAAGGACGATAGGGGGCCGGGCAGTGGCGCTGGAGGTAAGGTGCCTGCCTTGACTGCGCTAACCTAGGACGGACCGCGGTTTGATTCTCCAGTTTCCCATATGGTCCCCCAAGCCAGCAATGACTTCTGAGCTCAGAGCCAGGAGTAACCCCTGAGCATCACCGGGTGTGGCCCAAAAGCAAAAAACTAACAAACAAAAAATAAAAGGATGATAGGTCAAATAAGTTTGGACAATTAAAATATTTACTAAAGCATTTAATATATTTACTGGAATGAAATTCAATAGTAGTTTAATAAATCTTCAATAAAAGGAATTATTTATTTTGTTGCTTTTTAAGGAAAAGTCATGACACTGTCTTTCCCCACTTCGTTCCTCCTTTTAATATTCACTGCCATTCCATAACTGAAATGTAGGAGTGATGCTACAACCTCTCTTTAACCCTCCATCAGAACTATTCCAAATGGTTACCAAACATTAATTTTTATTTTCTAGCTATTAGTCCCATTGCTATCCTAAAGGATGAAAAGGAAAATAGGCTATAAAGTACTAAATTAAATAAATAAAAATGTTAAGAACACATCAATAGCAACACTAATGCCAATAACAGCAGAGGTAAAGATGACAGCATTTACCAAGAAAGACAGAAAATGTCTAGGAGAGCTGGGGGAGAAGGGAATAGATGGATTCACTATACATTGTGTGGCCAATGATAAGAGACTGTGGATTGCTTGAAGGAAGTTACACATAGTTTGGCACAATAAACTCTCGATGCCTCAGGAAGAAAATAAAAAACATGGAAATGATGAGAACTTTTAAAGAGAAGTCCTGGACTTAGAGTTTTACTCTCTTCTTCTAATTTATACTTTGATATCACAAAAATGATCTTATCTCTTTAGAATTATCCCATCTCCCCTTAATTGTTATACCAAAGATGGCAAAAGAAAAAAATAATACCGTGGTTCCTTTTAGGTTGCAAAAACTGTAATTTTGTGAGGAACTTACCATATGCTAAATAGGAATAAAAGAAATATGATTAGAGAAAATACAAGCAGCAACATCACAATTACTTTTTCAAATTATAGGGTTTTGACCCACAATTATTACATTTAGGACTCAAAATACCGGTATAGCTTGCTTTCTATCCCAACTACAGCTGTCTCGGTGTGGAGATGTAATTTTATCTTTTACCTGCCTTCATATACTATCCAAGACAAGTAGAAATTTTTTTAAATTTCCAATTAAAAAAAATGCAAGTTCTAGGGAAACTTATTTTCAGTTTTTCCTCCTAGTTTCTTTGCTCCAGCTTTTGATTTCCAGAAATAATTCATAAGAAAATTCTAGTGACTGACCCAAGATACTGCTAATCTGCCTGAGTTTAGTAGTCAATTTGAATCTCCTATTTGAGGACTGTCCATTGTATAGTCCCTGGGACCTCCTTGAATTTTCCTATTTTTAAATCTGAATATGAGCCAGAGAGAAGCACAGCCATAGGGCATTTGCCTTGCAAGCAGTCAATACTGAACTGACCTGGGTTCGATTCCTGGCATCCCATATGGTCTCCCAAGCCTGCCAGGAGTAATTTCTGAGTATAGAGACAGGAGTCATCCCTGAGTGCAGCTAGGTGTGGCCCCAAAACCAAAATAAACAAATAAAATCTGCATATATTACAGCCTTAATGTGTCAATATTCAAGGATACCAATTAAAACACAAAAGGCACACTGAGATGCCTTGTCCAAAACATCCCTAGGATCTGTAATTGGATCACTTTTTATACAATCATTTTGATTGTACAAATATACAAAGCATATTTTATAGTAAAAAGCAAACATAAATACCAGTTGAACCAATAAATTTCTCCTGAAAATAAGATTTCTCAAATTCCAGCAGTTTTGATAGTGTCCCCTACCTCTAGACCTCCTCCTATCCTTACTAATTTGTTGGTACTGTATCTTTAATATCCAATAGAAAAACGTATAAGCCACTTAGACCTGTTAACAGCTGACATTCGTGACTCATTCAACTCATTTTCTTTCATCTCTATTTTTATAACCTTATCTCTAAACACATTCCTTCATCTAATACTGAACCTTCATTTACTTCTTGTACCAACTTTTCTAGAAAGAACTCTTAAATTTCAAATGTAGCTTTAGGTCTGATGCCTTGCCACTGTCCTGACAATTCCTGAGTATATATCTAATCCTTCAGTCAACTGGCATTGCATCCAAATAATTTTCTCCTCTTAATAATATATTCTTTTATGTGATCCAATTATCTTCCAAATATAATTTCAGAGTCCACTAAATAAACTGTTACATTTACTCCTTGTGAGAGGAAATGAAACATTTTGCATTCAAAATAAAAATTTCAGGTCTGTTAAATTTGATTATACTGGCATGTGATGACAAGATTGTTTTGCAATTAAGGATATATGTTCATGTGACCCCTGGGGGACTCTGCATTTCGTTGATCTTTCTCCCTGACACCTGGCAAAAGGACCCTAAAACCCTTAAAATAGTTGTAAAGTTATGAAATAAATGGCCTCAAAGGACCTATAGGTAGATTCAAGATAGGTCTGATCACAAGAGAAAGAAGTCATTATTGGAGTTTTGCATATGACCTCCAACTTTCAGGGAAAGGAGTGAGAGATTGCATTCAAGTATTGAAGGGCTATGATTTAAACTAGCAGTCTGCATAATAAGCTTCAAAAAATTCCACAAACAAGGGTTTGGGAAATTATGGTGCATGTCTAGCAAAAGTACCTAATGGGGGCTCGATAGCAAGACTTACATGATCCTTAAGTTTCATCATATGTGACCCTGGAGGGCCCTAGCTAAACTCTGCATCTAAGCAATTTGAAATCATCTCACAGAATTAATACTCTTATTTTGGGGGGGGACTGGGTTCGTTATTTGTGTCACACCCTAGGACACTCAAACGTTACTCTTGGTTCTGTGTTCAAAAATCACTACTGGCAGGCATGGGGACCTGGGATGCCATATGGGATGCCAGGATTCGAACCACCATCTATCCTGGATGAGCTGCGTGAATGCACACACCCTACTTCTGTGCTATCTCTACAGAATTACTACTCTATTTTTATGCTCTTATTTTAATCTATGTATCCCAGCTCATTGTAAGTAATTAACACACACACATATATATATATCATATATATATTTCATATATATTGACTAAACATGTTGCCTGATTTAAATATCTAATATTAAATAATTTATTTATTCATGATTCATCATGAATAAATCATGCTATAATTTTAGGAGAAACTCTTGGGGAGGTGACTGAGGGGGTTTGATTAAAACATTTGGTAAAATCTGAAACAAATTAAGTGGCCCTTTCTAGTGGTGCTTCATAGTAACCCCATTGTGAATCATGCAAAGAACCATTACAAGCTACTCTAATGATTTTTAAAAAGATAATAATGTGTGTTAACCATTTGGTAATGACTTTTTAGTGTTTGTATTATTTTTCTTAAATGGTTGTGTAAACAAATGCTCATTCTGTCTGCTGGAACCAAAACTTCCAAAATAAATCTGTTAGCAGCTCTTGGTATGGTCCAAAAGACCAAAATTTAGCAAAATTAATCTACTGTTAAGAATAACTTTCCAAAATAATTTTATATGCCATTTGTTCCTATAGAAAATATTTGTTCATTTTATATGTCTTTCTTAAAAGACTTGGTTTTGAATTTATAAGCATCATATTTTGATTCCTCAATATATCCCACAAATATTTGATGTTTCTGTTTTCTAATATTTTATCTTGATCTTGCCATGAAATAAACTTATTTCTGATTTTTCAAGTACTAGATTTTATCTCTCACATTAATGGCCAACTCATTTTCTATTTTGTGCTTCTTACTTTAGAACTAAGAGCTTATTGCCACAATATTCTTATGTTTGGCTAAATTTGAAAATCTATAACAACTCAAAGCAATGTCTTTGTGAAGTTAATACATTGCTAGTACCGACTGATTAAGACATATATTTGCCAACATGAAGATGCTTCCTGGATATTCAAGAAGTTATTGACTTCCAAGCTTCTGTTACCACATTAAGATAAAATTGAATTTGGCATCTGTTGCTATTCCTTGCTCAGCTTTCTTCAAATCCTTTTGAGACACTGAGACAGTCAAATACATCTTTTCAAATATTTTTCTGCCTTTGTTAAGAGATAATCCAAAACAAATAATTTATTTTTTAATAAAATTAAAGATATTGAAATTGACTTTAATGCCAGCTGATAAGAGAAAGTATATACTTAAGTTCCTGATTATAATACCCAAAGTCTCTTACCTAATTCTTTTCAGTACTTAGTAGTAACTATCGAATTTTATTCTTTAAGTATGTATCTTCTTAATAAAATAATTTTTATTTGGTTGGATTTATTTATTCTGTTGCATGCAATCAAGGAACTATCCTCAGAACAAAAACTTGAAAACATGTTTGTTTGGTTTGGAAATAGTCATGTTCAGCAGTGCTTAGGAACTACTTCCAGCTCAGTGATTAGAGGTTACTTCTGACCATGCTCAAGTGGCTCAAACCCAGGCCTTATTCATAAAATTCATAAAAACTCAACACATTTATCAAGCTCTCCATCCCAAACAAATATTTTGTTTTTAACATTGACATATTTCTTTCAAATGTTAAAGAATTCTTACTCTCCAAAAGTCAATGGGCACTGAGGTTAGTGATAATTTCAGAGCAGACAAGGAGGTGTATTGATAAAAGTTTCTAGTCATTTCATAGGTCAGGGCATTTTAAAAATTACTTAAAAACATTTGTTTTATAGTATATGCATTAGAATTTCCAGCGTGATGATACAGGTGTGAAATAGTTTTCTTGCTTGAGATTGACCCTGGTTTAATCTTTGGAATCCCCTACATATGACAAAAGTAATCTCTGAGGACAGAGCTAGAAATAATATCTGGATATAATGCTCCAAATATTCATTTGGAGTGTCCTTAAAATATTCATCTGTATTCATAGCTGATACATATTTAAATAAATATATTATGTATTATCTAATAATACATCTAATGAAACCTAATAATATATCTACTATCTAGATTATATAACCTATATTAGAGGATAAGAAGTTTCTTGTTATTTATTTATAGAAAATGTCACTTTAGGGGCCTGGGAGATGGCACTTTAGGGGCCTGGGAGATGCAAAAGGTCATCGGTTCGAATTCCGGTGCCCCATGTGGTCCCCCATGCCTGCCAGGAGCAATTTCTGAGCATGGAGCCAGGAGTAACCCTTGAGCACTTCCAGGTGTGACCCAAAAACCAAAAAAAAAAAAAAAAAAAAGAAAATGTCACTTTAGTATAATTTATATATATAATCATATTTGTGGAAAATACAAAGTATTTGGAAAATAAAATATTACTTTACATTTTAAAAGTTTAGCAAGATAAAGTCATGTTACATCCTCAATAGATTAAGCATGACTGCAATAAGATTTATTAATATTTGTTTAAGGAAAAAATTGTTTCTATACTTTTGACACTCTTATGCCATTATATGAAAATTATATTCTAGATTCTCTAAAACTGAAAAAGGCATCAACATCAGCATGCAGAAAAGAACATATGCAACTACTCTAAAATTAGAACTGAAATCCTTGTTAGGGTCAAGGAGGTAGTCCTGCCTTTAGGGAACATGTTTGCATGCAACTCACATGGATTCACAGGTCTAATTGACTTAGCTTTGAATCCCTGAATATTTTGAGTACAACTTAGGAACATCTGACAGTCCTTAGCTAAAAATGAAGCTATAAAGTTTAGTAATTCTTCTCTAAGAAATATAGATTTAAGTCATATTCCTAAATATTAGTAGAATTTGCAAATAATTTTGGTGTTACTTTGTTGAAATTAAATGTCACTTTACCAATAATAAGAAAGTGGTGTATTCGGTAATTGACTATTGCATAGCTCCTCAAAATGATCTTACCTTGGCTAAGTTTTAAAAAATGAATTTCACATCCTATTCTCAAAACTTATGAAGGAACTAATGCAAGTTACTTGATCAATATTTCTTATTGCCTTTATTGTGACAAGAAAACTGTACAGTGTTATATATTAAGGGGGATAAAGGTGCTACAATTCAGAGAATTGCTAAAATAGATCCCTGTGCACACAATAGGTAGAATACAGAAGGTATATATTGTGCAATCATAACTTTCTTAAAAAATTTTAATAATATAGGTTTAGGACATATGCCATAAAATATTTCCCATTCTAACCCCAATGCTACATCCTTCCTCTAGTTCTAAACATAGGGTATAGAC
This sequence comes from Crocidura indochinensis, assembly GCA_004027635.1. Taxonomy (NCBI): domain Eukaryota; kingdom Metazoa; phylum Chordata; class Mammalia; order Eulipotyphla; family Soricidae; genus Crocidura; species Crocidura indochinensis. The sequence goes on along the minus strand of PVKC010008109.1, from coordinate 423 downwards.
CTGTAGGTCCCTGAACACACATATGTGAGGCCTCTAAAACACAGCAAAGATGACCCTGTATTCATCTCTGTTCAGTGTCATATAGCAGCATGTCCTATGATTGAATTTTGTGTTCTCAGCTGGCCAAGAATCTCAGAAGTGGCCCAGGAGTTCTCTGAGCACCAATTGGAAGCTTTCTAAAGATAATTATAAATGTAAATGAATAGAATATATATAAAATAGATATTTATGGGGTTGGATGGTTAGTATTTATATCTATTTAAGAAAAGGCACTTGGTTGCATATAGGTGATCCAGGATCTAGTCTCAGTACTCAATATAGTCTGGCAACTCTCACCAGGAATAAGTCTTGAAGAATTAGTCAAGATTAAATCTCAGGGGTCAGAGCATTAACAAAATGGTAGGGCATTTGCCCAGCAGTTGG
>PVKC010008108.1:0-28583 GCA_004027635.1 Crocidura indochinensis | reverse complement strand
CAAAAAAAAAAAAAAAAAAGAAGGGAAACTGGGAGATGCAGCCACAGGTCTTAGTTTCCGGGGCATGGAACATGTCAGAGAAGGGCAGAGAATATAACTCAAAGCTGGGTGCAGATTGAGAATATTCAGTGCATTTTAGATGATATCTGAGGAAAAAGAAGTGGAACCTGAGGATGTCACAGATGGAGATAGAAATGTAGAAGACATATTAGGGCTCTCTCTTTGTATTTTTAGTTTGACACAGATTTCAGATAAGAAAATTTTAGTTTCGTTCAAATAAAAAGAACAAGCATTATTGAGTACTTATCAATAAGTAGGGAACATTGATGAGTTAGTGGTGAATAATACCAAATAAAACTGCTACTTTCATGAAATTTACAGGCTGACTCGGGGAGATAGAAAATATTAATAATTCACAGGTAAAAGTGGTGCATTTTACTATAAGAGAAAAAGACAAGAAGTTTATGAGACTTGGCATTTTAAAATATAAGTTGATCAGGAAGGACTTCTCTGACAAGTGATATTTGTAGAAGTAATGGAAGGGAATAAAGGAGTGAACCAGGAAGCTATCTCAGAAAAGACCATTCCAGGTAGGCAAATAGCAAGAGCAAAATTCTTATGTGAGGCAAAGGAAGAAAGGAAAAAAGGAAATGAAGAGAGATGTCAGTTTAGAGATAATTTTCAAACATCTCAGGTATTATTGTATCAGATACTTATTTATTTCCACAATTTGTCTTGTTTGTAGATGGAAAGATCCAGGGAGATGAATTCAAGGATATAATATCTGGAGTTAAGCACTGAAGCTTTCTAAAAAGTAAGGCTCTTCTTTCTCTTTCTTTCTTTCTTTCTTTCTTTCTTTCTTTCTTTCTTTCTTTCTTTCTTTCTTTCTTTCTTTCTTTCTTCTTTCTTTCTTTCTTTCTTTCTTTCTTCTTTCTTTTTTCCTTCCTTCCTTCTTTCTTTCCTTCTTTCTTTTTCTTTCTTTCTTTCTTCCTTCCTTCCTTCCTTCCTCTTTCTTTCGTTCTTTCTTTCTTCCTTTTTTTCTTCTTTCTTTCTTTTTTGTAGTAGTATACTACAATCGAAGTAGTATACTACAATCGAAGTAGTATACTACTTCGATCTAGAGCTTCAATCATGAACTACTTCAATCCAATTTAAAAATTGGATATATTTTGTTATGTTTGTTTTATTAATTATTTTAATATTTATGGAAAAATATTTTCAACTGAATAAACTGAATAGAGCCAAAGAAATTCTATGCTATGGGTATTCTTAAATGAACCTAAAGTTTTTAGGTTAGATTGTAAAGCAACTAGAAGGATATTGTAAAATTCTATTTTCATGTGTTTCTACACTTTTCTTCTATTTTAATGTTTTACATTAAATATGAATATGTCGCATCTAAGAAACTAGCATTATTGGATTTCCATGAGCAAAACTCTATTCTGTATTTGGATATCACTAGTTTTTTTATGATACGCATTTTCTCTTGCTGCAGCATCTCCTACAAGATGCCATATTATATTTATTTATGTAAGAAGTCATTTCTCCTCCACCTCATCTGTTCTATGGTAGCTTTCTAGATTCTTATTTTTGATGAACTAGGCAGTTTTCAGTGTTGGCCAGATTATTCAGAAACAATCTTGGCTTTTTCTGTTTGGCAAGTTTCTCATAATTAAACTGAGGTTTGGGGATCTAGAAAAGAAAATTACAGAGGTAAAGTGTCATTTTCATTGTACTACTTAAATATACATGCTATCAACATAACTAAAGTTTTCTTAATTCCAGCAACTGACATAAAGAACTGCATAATTGGATAAGCACTATGGAAGTATTTAGAATTGTATGAGAACCGAATTAAATATGTTCTAAGAAAAAAGTATTTTTATGCTTTGCACATATATATATATATATATATATGTCTTTATACACACATATGTGCTTATTTGTGTGTGTGTGTTTTGTTTTGTTTGCAGTGTTAATATTGCTTTATAAAGTAGAGATTGACCACAAGATGTCACTGTTAACTTATGTATGGGCAGAAAAATTACTTTGAACAGCTTTTACTTGGTATATGTGGTTAGAAATCATTACTTAAAAATAAAACAAAACAAGCAAACAAAAACTTGGTAATAATTAACACTACCCCCAGCCCCAAATTTTATTTTTACACAGCCACTAGGATGTTTGAGTTTGGGATGTAAAATTTTTGCGAAATATTTTTCTTGAATTCACACCCAAGTATATTTGTTTAGAAATGTAATTTAACACAGTATGGCTTGCTAATGTAGCTAAATATTTTTAAACAGAAAACAAAGTTCATAAATATCACTGGGTTTATGTAATTAATTTTGTTTGTTCGTTTTTAGACTATATCCTAGAGTGCTCAGGATTTTTACTTCGGGCTCTGCCTTCAGGGATCTCTCCTAGTAGAAAATTCAGGGAACCAGATGAGGTACTGGGAATCAAACTCAGGTTGGTGATGTGCAAGGCAAACACCCTACAAGGTTTACCATCGCTCTAACCTCTTATATCATTATTTTCACCAGTAGCAATGGATTTATTTGCACTAACAAGCACTTCCTTTAGAAACAATTTAATACAAAATGACAAAAGCAGCATAGTCTCATACTTGTTTTTTACTCTTTGTGTTTGTTTGTTGTTTTTCCTTTAAATTTAGGTGGAAGCCACACTTGGTTGTTCTCAGGACTTACTTCTTGCTCTGTGATCACAGATCACACTTAGTAAGGGTTGGGAACCATATAGATGCTGGAGAGCAAAGGAGGTTCAGGCATGTGCAAAGAGAGCAATCTGACTGTACTGTTTCCCAACCAAAAACTTCTCTCTTTCTTTCTTTCTTTCTTTCTTTCTTTCTTTCTTTCTTTCTTTCTTTCTTTCTTTCTTTCTTTCTTTCTTTCTTTCTTTCTTTCTTTCTTTCTTTCTTTCTTTCTTTCTTTCTTTCTTTCTTTCTCTTTCTTTCTTTCTTCCTTCCTTCCTTCCTTCCTTCCTTCCTTCCTTCCTTCCTTCCTTCCTTCCTTCCTTCCTTCCTTCCTTCCTTCTTTCTTTCTTTCTTTCTTTCTTTCTTTCTTTCTTTCTTTCTTTCTTTCTTTCTTTCTTTCTTTCTTTCTCTCTTTCTTTCTATTTTGAATAAATAAATAAATAAGTTTTAAATACTGAAATTAATAAAATTGCTCATAATATATTTTCCCCCTGGAATTAAATGTTCCAACGCCAGTGTAACATTCTCCATTCCCTCCAGCATTGTTCCCACTTACCCAACCTTCCCCATCTGCCCCTTGGTAGGTAGAAAAAAATTTTACTTAATATTATTTGGAACAAATAAATAGTAATGGAATTATCAAAAATATTAAAAGAAAATTAGTGAACTTGTCATACCTCACAATGGGGTCATGCTTGAAGACTTACTAAGCTAAATCTATTGCTAGTTGAGTATTTTATTGTTTTTTTGTTGTTGAACTTATGTGGCTTCTAAGATAATTTCAGATCTAATGTGACATATTCCTGCTGGAATGTTATAAAATGAAGCTATGGAGGTGCCATGCAGTCATGTATGTGACCTCCTGGTCTAAGACTTTGAAAATCTGTGTAATGGTGCTGATGAACTCATATGGCAGCAGGGTTGGATCATGGGGGTATATGGCTCCCAGGATTTCTGAAATACAGAGATGTGTGTGTGTGTGTGTGTGTGTGTGTGTGTGTGTGTGTGTGTGTGTGTGTGTCTCCAAGCCTGACTCCAAAGATTCCCAGAGATGTCAACCACAGAACCAGCATACATAGAGGGTTTGACCATTAGGTGTCTTTGGTGTCTGCAGAGATTCATGTATCAGTGATGAAGTTGGTTCACTGGCATGGCTTTAGGTGTGTCTGTGTGTGTAACTGCTTAGGCTTTATTAGGGCAGGGGATTTGCCTAGCTGCCCTCTTAAGGGTTTTCAGTGCAATTACCTGTAAGACCATCACATTCATGAATTTTTAAGGCTCAAGAAAATACTTATGACAAGAATTGACCTATCACAAGCAATGAGAAATAAAAGTAATATTCCTATGTCTTAGTTATTTTTATGGGGATGTTTTATTTGTGTGTGTGTTTTGTTTGTCTGTTTGTTTTGTTTGTTGGGGGCTACACCCAATAGTGCTCAGGAATGACTCCTGGCTCTGCTCTCAAGGAGCATTCCTGGTGGTGTTTGTGGGACCATATGGAGTGTTGGGAATCAAACAGTTGGCCATGAATGAGGAAACACCCTAAATGCTGTGCTATTGCTCTGACTCCTCTCTGAATTTTTATATGGCATAATAAGACAAAAATTATTCCATAGGTAATATACAACTTTACTGCATATTTGTGTTTGTCACTTTCTGGAAATAATAGTTTTGATTTCTAAAATAAGTCCCATGATAGTGTTATGGGTATGTTTATATACTGTCCCATATTTCTCTGGTGTGCTTCTTGTTTCTCTTGTTTTTCTCTCCTACCTCTGCCAATAATTTTGTTTTTTATTTTGCACATTCTTTGTGAACTTATGGCAGCCTCTTTAATCACTATTTGGCAATAATGACTCCAAGATTTTGCCTATTCGATCCAGATATCTGCATCTCTATAAATTGTGTTCATTGGCTGTAGTTCTGTTTTTGGAAGTCATAAAGTACTAAGGCTTTTCCTGTTTCTTCATAATAGTCTTTCAAATACTTGGTAACAATTGTTATTTAACTCCCCAATTCTCTCTTTCATTTCCCTAAACTCAACTAGACATTTTGGTCATTTAAATATCAGTACTACTTTTAGATCCCCATCATCTCGATACACTCCTTTGATATTATAGACTTTCTATAGTTCTTTTAAAATGTGATACTCAAAACTGAAATTTCATACATCAGAAGCGAAGCCAAGAATACGCTGGAGCCACTGGTTTCCAAACTATTCTGGTAGCTAAATGACGTTATTCACTTTGTAAGTCCTCTGCAAGTGATATACCACCCCCTAGGTTCCTACTTGTCTGGTGACTGTTGTGTGTTTTTGTGTAAGAAAAAGAAACAGAGGGGACCCGGTAGATAGCATGGAGGTAAGGCATTTGCCTTTCATGCAAAAGGTCATCGGTTCGAATCCCGGTGCCCCATATGGTCCCCCGTGCCTGCCAGGAGCAATTTCTGAGCATGGAGCCAGGAGTAACCCCTGAGCACTGCCGGGTGTGACCCAAAAAACAAAAAAAAAAAAAAAAAAAAAAAAAAAAAAAAAAAAAAAAAAAAAAAAAAAAAAAAAAAAAAAAAAAAGAAAAAGAAACAGAGACAGAGAGAAACAGACAGTTAACAGAAGCAGAGAGGCTGAGAACTATACATTTCCAGACATAACCTAGGCCATTGTTGATTAAGCAAAGAAAGGGAATTTTTCTTTCAACTTTAATTTATTTTTTAACAACACAAGCCAAGATAACATATATGCTAAGAATCTTTGTACGTTTTTTATGTATACAATGGGTTTTTACAATATTCATGTGAAGTTAATTCATAAGAATTGTCAATAGTAAAATCATATTTACTACAGTTTTTGTTGTTGTTTTTGTTGTTATTATTATTAAAATGAAGACAAAACTGGCTACCTACTCCTAGAATTGAAATTCTGATGTTTGAGTTATCTGGATATAAGATTTTAAAGTAAATTAAGTCATTAGTTAATAAACTTTCTTGTCGTACATTTCCTAGTCTCGAATGACCAACTAAGGAAAAATGAATAGCAATATAATAATAATTAAATGGAAATACAATATAGTGATTTATGTGAGGACAATGAAATGGTAATATAATAAACTGACTTAGAATGTGAGAATATAACATAATATTACACTCATTCTTAGGTCTTCTTCTCCTTAAAACTATGAAACTCTGCAAAGGTCACAAATTTGGTTTAATGTCTACTCCTAGCTTTATTATTAAGGTTAATTAAGTTTATATACCAAGACTATTAATATAACACTATATGGGTCTATGGGATATGTTCAGAAAAATATGGCTATTATGATTAATAGCAAACTGTTCTCAAATTTGTTCTTTATATGTACATAAAATTGGCATATTAAACAAACATGTTGATGAATGTACAGTGATATCACATTTACTACTTTCTCAGTGATTCCACATAGTCCTTACCAGAAAGCTGTCAAGAGAATTGATTTCATAGGAAAAATTAAAATATCCTACTTATAATTCATTTCTAATAGAGACTTAACTAGTATGCAGAGCCACTAGTCCTATTGTTTTGTTTTGTTTTGTTTTGTTTTTAGGCCACACCCGGTGATGCTCAGGGGTTACTCCTGGCTATGCGCTCAGAAATTGCTCCTGGCTTGGTGAACTATATGGGATGCAGGGGATCAAACCAAGGTCCATCCTGGATCAGTCGCATGCAAGGCAAATGCTCTACTGCTACACTATCGCTTCGGCCCCAAGAATTACTAATCTTACTCTATTCTTTAATATGGCAAAAATAATATTCAGTTCTGACTTACTTGATTACTAAATTTCAGATGACATGCAATTAGGGTTAGAAAACTAAATCTCATTTCCTATCTATTCACTAATTCTTTAAACTTTTTTTCTTGATTTTTTTTTAAGTTGAGGCCTTTAAAAATCTGGGAAGTTCCAGAAAAAAAAATTAGAGTCCTATAGGTATACTACACCACAATCTATTTTCTCAGTACTTTAGAAAGTAGTCATATTGAAATCGCTGCATTTGTTCTTTTAAATGAGAACAGACCAGGAGATTTCAAAAACTTTTCACCATTACCTCATCTTCATCCCTTGGGAACATTTTAAGTAGCCAATTCAACAGGAAGTCCAGTGAGGAGTTTCTCATTATTGTGTTCTAAAGTAAAGGCTCACCAACTTTCCTCCCATTGCCAATATTCACAGTTATCAATCTTTCCCTAATGAGTTGTCATCTGGTTCAGATCTTGGAATATTTTACCTAAATGCAATTTGGCTGTGTGGCACTATGATGATCTTTTACCCTTGATAATCAGTGATATCTGTCAAAACACTGATACTGGAAGATTTAAGAATTATTACATAGATATGCTGTTATGAATCATATATATATATACACACATACATATATATACAATTCACTCTCAGATTTCCTGATACTGCCAATCTCAAATCAGTCTATAATAGACAATTTATAGGTTGCCTCAGCAATTTTAATAAGCTCTGTATTCACAAGTATGTTGTCTTTTTTAATACATATATTCAATCTAGAGTCCTTCTTTAGGCATTTATCACTTCTGTAAGATTTTTCCCATGCCTTTATTTTGGGCTTCATGTATTAAACTATTGTTTTATTATTTATAAAGTCATAATATGTCTTTACATTGATAATTTGCATTCAAATGAATTGTTTCTACAGGGAGGGTTTTAAATCTTAGATCCAGGAAGCTTTTTACCTTTAATATATGTAAATTATTTCCCTATTGAAAAGAAATTTGTGCATTAACTTAAATTATGCATTTAAAAGTAACAAGCACAATCTTATTTACTTCATTATAATTTAGTTTCAATGTTATTGATTTCATCTGAAGATACATTATTCTTGATTTTTCTGACCCATGGGATTGAACACAAATTACTATAACCCTCCACTTAACTTGCCTTTTCCCTTTGAGGATAGATAAGGTCAATGATGATGCATGTTCTAGGACACTGTCAGGAAGAAGAGTAAAAGGTCCTCTAAAAGCTACCCTCTTTACTAGTATTTTCATATCTTGGAGATGTGGGGAAAACTATCAGCCAGCGCAGTTGCTGGCTCTAAATCTAAGTGTCTTCTCCCTAGAGCTCAGTGCAATCTGGGCATTGGGACAGAATCTCTGTGGGGGCTGGTGGACCAGTGTGCTCATAGATCATAAATGTTCCAGGAAAACATCACAGAGAGCTGGACCCATTGACTAAATGGCCCCAGACTCTCAATCAGTTCTTGTTGACATAATGAAATAATATGAGTTCTAAAACAGGATGCCTTTGCAATCCAATGAATCACTAAACCATTTATATTATGATGTTAACTCAGTTTTTAAACTTGGCCAGTGAAAAGCAGGAGTGGTATGCTATTTTAGTTTTACTTCATGTTTATTCTGTATAAGATAGCTTACCCAATGAACCTCAGATTATTATATATGAATATGAAGTGGAAATTTATGTCATAATTTGATCATAGAAAGACAAATTTGCAGGAAAATGAAATATTATGATGATTAATTTCCTCATATGTATATATCTCATAATTTTACAAAATGAAATTATTTCTAAAGAAAAACATTTTTATTCATACTGAATAGATCCCTCAGACTTTGCTCATTACCCACTTTGAACATCAAGGGGAATCTGACAAAAGTAATATGCCCAGACTTTAACTTATTCTGTTCTTAATGATCTTGGATCAGGATGTTTCCTTGAAACATTCCTTGAAACACTGGACATGTAATTTTCAGCAAATTTCTTCTTTAAGAGGCCCACTGAATTTATTAAGTGCAAATAGTTTTAATTTGCAGTTCTAGCTGATTTCCATGTGTCATCATGTAGGATTATGCATTGAAACATTGTTACCTAAAACTACCCAACATGGATTAGCAACGGGGGTGTGTGACATGGGTTATTCATACTTTTAGTTAAACAGGAAAGTGTTGGCTTTGGATCTGTTGTTTCAGGTCAAAATTTAAGCATTGAACTATAACAGTGCCAGCAGCTAGTCATCAGAAACCGGGTTGTCTTTGTTTAACCCTAAAAGTGATTACATAGATGCATGTAATTTTTAAGTTTCTTCACCAATTACAGTCCATCTACCACATAGTCACCTTTCACCAGGACTTAATTCTCTATCCAAATATTTTCCCAGGATGAGAAAAGAATCAACTTGCAGGCAAGAGAAAAAGAATGAGTGATTTTAGTTAATGACTTCCAGATAAGAATTTGCTTATTTTTCTAATGGCCTACTGTGTCCCCTCCAAGCTATCATGTCACAAACAGCATAGATAACTTTAATGACTTTTAATGGGAGAACTGTCTAAGGATCTCTGACCACAGCTACAGCTCCTATGTCTATGTACAAAAATCTTAAATATAAATAAATTAATAAAAACATAAATATAAAAATATAAAATATAATATAATATAAAGCACAAAATAAAACTAAGATATAAAATATTGCAAATAAACTATTTTAAATGTAAGTCAACTAAAGCAAGTAAGTGTAATTTTAAAATAATATGACTAAACTTTGAGACAAGACATTTATACATGTGAAATCAATGATGAATATATGTATATGTATATCTGTATATAGATTAACATAAGAGTTCTGAACTTAAAAGTTATTGTGAAAAAGCAAATGAACATAGTTTAAACATATTTATTTAGTATAAGTTAGATGGAGAGTTCCAGACAAATATTGTTTCATTCAGACTTCCCTTCACAGTTCTACCATAATTACCTGGCCCACATGTCCCAGTGTCGCCACTAATATGAAACCTCTGCTAAACAAAATGTAAAACTAAACAAAAAATAATAATAGTCTTTAGTTCTCTACAGTGGGATGACCACATCAAACCCAGGAATGAATAGGTGGTTTCCTAAATACTGTCAAATAACGGAAAACAACCTGTTACCAAAAATAACAATGAGTGGTAGAAAAATAGATCCCCTAATTGCTTGTCTTCATACTAATAATTGAAATGACATAAAATATTATTAAGGATATAGGATGGGGTTGGAAAGAGAGTACAGCAGATACTTGCTTTGCAAGTAGGTGAGCCTTGATTCATTCCAGTTACTACACATGGTTCTCTGAGCACTGCCAGTGTGATCCCTGTGCAAAGAGTAAGCCTTAAGAAGGCCAAGTGTGCCCCGAATTCCAAAAATAGCATAAGAAGAATACATCAGTCAATCACCTAAGGAAGCCATATCGTTATGCTTTATTATAATTAATAGTTAAAGAAATAAAAGTACAAAAATGGTGGGAATTATGCTCATCATTTTCAGAACTGCTTTTTTATGATAGGTTCTTACTTACCTTCAGGAAAATACTTAATTTCCACTATGTTTTTCTCAATCTGAAATAATATACAAGGAGGAAATAAAGAAAATGCTACTTTAAAGAGATATTGTGTACAATGTCTGTAAAGTGGTTTGGTTGCTCAGAAATTTTTAAGCAGAAAAAAAATCATAATAGCATTTGTGGCTTTTTTAACAAACCTATAATTAAGGTGATCAAGTATTTTCCATAACCTCCCTTAAATTTAGTCCTTTACAAATATTTTTCAAGTTTATAATTTTAACTTAAACCTTTCCATATTCTATATGTCAGTAAATGTATATTGCCTGGGATCACCTAAAATTATTCAAAATTTTGAATTTTGATAACTTATCTATTAGATCATTTGAAAGTCACTGATGTTTCAACATTATACAAAAGTAATGTTATATTTTATTTTGTATTGTAACTTAAAATCAAATGTATCAGGCCAGAGAGATAGCACAGCGGTAGAGCATTTGCCTTGCACACAAATGGATTGTGGCTTGAATCCTGGCGTCCATTTGGTCCCCCAAGCCTGCCTGGAGCGATTTCTGAGCGCCGAACTGGGTATGACCCCAAAACAGCAACAGCAACAACAACATCAAGGGCCAGGGTGATGGCAAGGAGTGAAAAGGCGTCCGCCTTGCCGGCACTAGCCTAGGACAGACATCCGTTCGCTCCCCACGCCCCCCCCCACCCTCGCATCCCATATGGTCACCCAATCCAGGAGGGATTTCTGAGTGCATAGCCAGGAGTAACTTCTGAGCATCAATGCGTATGACCCAAAACAAACAAAATCAAATGTATCATCCATAGAATCCTTAAAAGGGAAATTATATGAAGTTGGAAAATATTAGTTGAATCATAGTAATATTCATAGATTTTTTAAATAGTCTAAACATGTTCTGCTGTAGTTTATTTTGAAAATGCATTTTTATTGCTTGGATTAGTTTTCATTAGTTCACTTGACTTACTAACTCACCAGTTGTTTGAATGTTCTGAATGCTTATAGTGTAATAATATTTTTAATGTCTTGATAATAACTATTTCTAGAATCATTGTAGATTACATTTATTATCCATTGATTATGTAATTTAAGGAAAACAGTAAATATGTAAACACTGAGATGGATCATAGTTTTATAAATATTCATTATAACAAAATGTAATTGTAGATGGTAATGTTTAATTAAACTCTATCAACAATTTCTCCTATTGGTATTATGGAACAAAGAGTAAAAGATAAAATGAGAGAGAAAGTAAAGAAAGAATAAGCTTGGTAAAATTTTCAGTTTTGCATCTTAAGTGCACATTTCCTTCATAGTTGCTAAAATTTCAGTAGTCTTTAAAAAGCAAATTTCATCCAAATAACTTAGAGGCCTAACTAAGATTTATTAAGCAATTCACAATCAAACAGCCTTTTGCCTACAAGAGGAAAAGTTCTGTAAAGATGTGTAGAAAGTAGATTTTTATAATCATAAGAATAAAATTTTATTAGTGAAAGAAAATAAAGATTATTTTATCAACATCACCTTCCCAGAGGGAAATGTAGGAGGATTTGTAAATCAAATTATTTCTCCCCTTGGGGGCCGGGCGGTGGCGCTGGAGGTAAGGTGCCTGCCTTAGGACGGACCGGACCGCGGTTCGATCCCCCGGTTCCCATATGGTCCCCCGTGCCTGCCAGGAGCAACTTCTGAGCGCATAGCCAGGAGTAACCCCTCAGCGTCACTGGGTGTGGCCCAAAAACCAAAAAAAAAAAAAAAAAAAAATTATTTCTCCCTCTAGTGCTGACCAGAAAATTCCACATTGATAGGTTTAGAATTCCAATTAGGTTAGGCATTAAATCTCTCCTGTATTCATCTGGACCATCATGACAGTACACTCAATGAGGCTTTTCACTCTACCAAAGAAAACAAGTTGATGACTATTCTTTTATTTTTAACTCAGAGGTTTGGTTAAGATATTTATGCATTATGAACACCTAAATTGAAAGTACAGGTGACTCACAGAACATTTATTATAAGAATTACAAATCCCAAGGATGATGCAAAAGATGATCAAAACCAGATTAAAAAAGTAAATTTGGGGGGCCAGAGAGATAGCTTGGAGGTGAGGTGTTTGCCTTGCATGCAGAAGGATGATGGTTCGAATCCTGGCATCCCATATGGTCCCCAGAGCCTGCCAGGAGCAATTTCTGAGCATTGAGCCAGGAGTAACTCCTAAGCACTGCTGGGTTTGACCCCAAAACAAACAAACAAACAAAAGTAAATTTTGGTGGAATTAAAGGGAACAGAATGTAATTTTAGCACAAGATCATGAATGATACTATGAAAATATATTTGCTATATTTGGGGATTCCAGAAGATGAGAGCTAAAACAGTCAGTGAGTTGATATAGCCACATGAGAGGGTGTGTAAACTATCATAAACCATTTATTTCTTCTAACTTAATTCCATTTTCCAATTGGTTTCCAAATTTAGAAATTAGTGAGCTCCTGTTTCTCATAGTATGGCAGTTGGTTAACAATATTGGTATTACTGGGAAGATTGAAATTTCGAAGACTGTTCAGTTCTACCAAATAAGAATTTACAGTAGAAAGGATTGGAAAATAAATATTAAAACTTTTCATTTTAACAATTTATGGTTAACAAATTCATTTTAATAGTTTGGGAGACACAAGTGGTGATCAGATTACCTCTTGGAGGTAATCTGTCTGGTTGGTAGGGGAATATATATGTTTTTTTGGTTTTTGGGCCACACCTGGTGACACTCAGGGGTTATTCCTGGCTATTCGTTCAGAAGTCGCTCCTGGCAGGCACAGGGGACCATATGGGGAACCGGGGGATCAAACCACAGTTCGTCCTAGGTTAGTGCAGGCAAGGCAGGCACCTTACCTCCAGCGCCACCACCCGGCCCCCAGTAGGGGAATATTTTTTGTTCTTCAAATTTTCTTGTAGTTTTATACAAATTTTGTCATGTTTTTTTGTTTGATATTTATTTGGGGGCCACACCAGCTGCACTCAGGTGTTATTCCTGGCTCTGCGCTCAGAAATCACCTCTGGCCGGCTTAGGGGACCACATGGGATGCCCCGAATTGTTAAGGTCCATCCTTGGTCAGGTGAGTGTAAGGCGAACACCCTATTGCTGTCCTATCTCTCCGGTCCCCAAATTTTGTCATTTCTTTATAAAATGCCATTGAATTGTTAATAGTATTTCACTGAATCTGTATTATACATTTAGGGAGAATGGACATATTGATAATATTGATTCTTCTGTTTTATGAGCATGAATATTTTTCAATTCTTTGAATCTTATTAAATTTCTTTCAAATGTGTTTTAGTCTTCATATAAGGCTGTCCTCCACCTCCTTGGTTCAATTTATTAATAAGCATTTTGTTTATTTTATGTGATTGTAAATGGCATTGTTTTTTTGTTTATCTATATTAGTTCATTACATATAGAAACATAACAATTTTTGTAGCATAAAGCTTAATGTATTTGCCTGTTGTGTGTGTGTGTGAGAGAGAGAGAGAGAGAATCTTGAGAGCTTTCTCTACTTTTTATATCATGTCATCTGTATAGTTACAATTTTATTCTTTTCCAATATGGTTACCTTTTATTTGTATTATTGCCTACTTAGTTTGACAATACTATACAAAAATGGCAGTTGTCAAGGTGAGTATCCTTGTCTTGTTTCTGATTCTAGCATCCCCCCAAAAAACCCCTATTCTTCTCCCACATTAAGTGTGATGTTGTCTACAGTTTTCCATATAAGAAAAGACATTTTGTTATCTTTAGGTTTGCTACCACTATATCATTTTATTGAGTTTCTATGATAAATGAATGTTGAACCTTATTGAACTCTGTTTCCATATAATTGAAATGATCACATAATTAAGCAGATATCTTAGTAATGGATTAGCATATGTTGAACCCCTACTCCACTCAAAGAACTACAATCACTTACTTGGGGTATATGATCTTCTAAATGTTTTGTTGGGTTTTAATACTAAGATTCAATTAGTAGTTTTAACATCTGTTCTCATCAGAGAAATTAATTTATGATTTATATGGATGCTAACCTTTTCTTGCCTTAGTTACAGCATTATGCTAACCTTTATATGGAGTCAGAAAGCAGTTCTTCATTTTCAGTTTCTTAGAGCAGTCTGAGAAGGATGGATATTAGTCATCTTCAAATGTTGCAGTATTTGCCAGTCTACTTATCTCATCCTGGACTTCCAAGAGGAGGTTTTGGATTACTATTTTAATTTATTTATTTGTGATCAATCTGTTAAGATTTTTTTGTGTATGTATATATATACACATTTATATATTGTATATATACATAAGTATTTCTATCCTGATTATTTTTCTTCTCCTAACATTGCACATTATTGTTCTTTTTTAAAGGTTCTTTATGTGTAAACTAAATTTTATTTGACATTTTTATTTTTAGAGATAAACCTGCATTTCCATAAACTTTACTGTTAGATTACTTTTGTTACATCTCAATAGGTTGTAATATATAATATATATTCATATTCTCTAAAAATGGAAGTTTTAATATCTCCATTGATTTCTTTGGTAACACAGTAATTTGCTCAGTGGCTGTTATTTAATCTTTACATATTCTTATTCTTGTATAACTTTTTAAGCCATAATCAAAGGCCAGACATAAGGGTTAAGGTGCTTGGGAGTCTCCCAAATAAAATAAAATCATCAGCGAACTGATTATCATAGTATAATTACCAGAATTATATTATGTTTAATTTTATTGACAACTTAAGATAATAATATGGTAATAATGATATCTTGAGATCTTATAATTTGGTACGCGATCTCTTTGATTCTTGTCTACCTCTAGCACTGTTACCTTGCTAGTGTCTAGTTTCTTGCCTTCCTCTACATAACCTTGTACTGAAAGATACAAAAAAGACTAGAAAGATGTTTAAATAAATAGAAGAAAATTTCAGTACAATTTCTAAGCCAGTATGCCTCTATATGGGATGTGAGGGTGGGTGGAGTGTGTAGAGGAGGAGGAGAGAGTGAGAGATATGAGAGAGAGAGACAAAAGAAGAGAGTTGAGCCTGTTGTGTAATATACATGACAACACTGATTTCGTTATCAGTTAACCTTTACCTAAATAATGTTGCAGTGAAAAAAAAAATCCTAAAACTGATTAGAAGAAAAAAAAATAGAAGTCCCAGTGAATCACATCAGAATCAAGTGAAAATTTTGTTAAAATTGAAATTCTTGAAACAAAACTGTTTTAAATCTCTAAATTACTTAATTGCACAGTGATGGGAGGTTGTCTAAGCTGGGTATATTGGATGATGCTAGAGGTCTTAATAGGAGTCAGCCATCTTTCTAAAGCCAATTGGATAGAACTAAGTAATCCTGATCCAATGATTTTGACAGCAGCATCTTCTTGGGTCCAAGAAGCTACCCCAGGTTCTCCTCAGGAATTGACATAGGAAAAGTATAAGGCCAATCTTATTGCAACTTTTATGTGATGTTACAAATGCTAATTTCCTACTAGTCAAAGACAGACACATGAAAAAACACTGTGCTAAGGGGTGAGAAAGTCTGCCTCATTAACTACAGGAAAGCACTGAAAATTACATGTCCCAAAGTATGTATTTATAATTCAATTACTATGGATAAAGAATGGAAAAATGATCTGTTCCACCACAAATAACCTTTTTAAAATAGTTGTTACCACATCAAAAGAAGAGATCTTGCAATTAGTAGCAATTAGAGATGCAAAATCTAACCCATTGGTGCTTAATTTCTTCATAAATGACCCTATAATCAAGTATTGTTATCATTTTATATTTTGTAGAAAACCATATTTAAATTATAAAATTGATGACTAATTATGTTTCAAAGTTTACATATTTACTAATTTGGTTATATCATTTCCATGTTCTATGTAAGTGTCAATAAACTAAGCCTAAAGGCCAAACTTGTCCCATTATCTGATTTTGTAAATAAGATTTTGTTGGGACACAACTACTCTCATATGTTTACTCATTGTCTCAGTTTTTATGCTATAACATCAGAATGAAACAGTTTTGATAGATATTATATTGCCTGCTGAAATATTAATTGAAAAGTTAAAGTATTATTCCTTGCAAAAAATCTTTGACACCTTTGCGTAGCATGTATAAGGTATATTCTTAAGACAACTCCTCTAAATGTCATCAAAGATCTGTTTTCAAAACAAAGAAAGTTTTATAATAAGCAGTAGATTGTGGATCTGAGAGCACATCTTTCTGGCTCCATAGTCAATAATGATGTTCTTTCCATCATTTCTACAATAGTTGCAATATTATGAAGAATATTATTTTTCTGATACAAGGGGAAAATAGATGGTACACATACCACTTACACCAAAGCATATGAACAGTTTGTTAAACCTTGGAATTCTTGAAATAAAATCCCTGTGTGTGACTTACTCATTCACACTAAAAATAAGGAACATGAAAAAAAAAAAGAACAAGAGTTATAAGAAAGGAAGAAAAGCCTTCATGAGGTTGCTAAATAATACAAAGGAGTGGTTTGCATGCCTGGTACAACCCCCCCCTCCCAAGTTCCAACCCTGATAATATGTGCCACCCTCTACACACTACTTTATGTAGCCCTATAGATTCCTGAGCACTGCCATGTGAGGCCTGTTGGTCTCCAGCAGCACTGACCACAGTCAAATGGTACCTCCAGGCCCTGCATTCAACCATCTGGACCTCACAGCCAGACAAGCATTGCTGGGAATGCACCCCACCCCACCCCCAACCCCAACCACCACCTAGAGCACTTCTCTAGAAGCACCCGCCCCTCATCCTGCTTCCAAAAAATAAATAAATAAAAGCAAATTGTGATTTATGTTAATTTGAGAAGAGTTGAAAATACTTGGTGTCAGTATAGTGGTTAATTGAGTGAGGTATGCATAAACAACATTTCAGAACTTCACTTGAGGTTATCTAAAAGAAATTTGGAATGCATTTTAACGTAGTCCTCACTTACTTAAGCTGACTTTATTTTTTACGTGATTATCATGTTAAAAGTATGATTATAATTCTCATGATGAATGTCTAGTCTAGAGGCAGTTCAGGAAGAAAAAAAATCAAATTGGAACAACAGGTAAAATTCAGAGTAATGTCTACATGCTATGAACGTAAGTATAAGTTATCTTATGACCCAGTTTTTCATAAAAAATAAATCAGAACAGATTTATAACAGTATCCACCAGAGTTATAATACATTATTACAGCAGAATTTATATTGTGAGTTTTGATTCATTCAAAGCATTAAGTGTGACATTTTTTCTCTATGCATTTAAGGGAAGTAGTAAAATCCAAATATAAATTACTATTAGAATCCTTTTCTTCCAGGTTCTGAAACATGTCTCCAAATAGTCAGTGCCCTTGTTGTGGGGTTTGCTAAGAAATATTGAATGCTATATGACTAGCATCTCTCAAAGATCTTCAACTTAATAATATTTGCAAAATCAAAAGACCCTAAACTTAAATTACTAAGAAATGCTTTTGTTAGCTAAGGTAATAGGTCACAGATTCTGGGGTTTAAAGTTTTTTGTTTGTTTGTTTTGTTTTGGTCCCACCCGGCAGCGCTCAAGGATTACTCCTGGCTCCACGCTCAGAAATCGCCCTTGGCAGGCACAGGGGACCATATGGGAAGCCAGGATTCGGACCACTGTCCTTCTGCATGCAAGGCAAACACCTTAATCTCCATGCTATCTCTCCAGCCCCTCTGGAGTTTAAAATTTGATCATGGTAAAGCCAATGTACCCCACCCCCCATCCAAGACCTTGGTTCTGGAAAATAATTCTGAGGTTAGCAGTTAGGGGATACTCATGATGGCATTTTAATTGTTAAAATAATTTTATTAAAACTACATGCTTTGGGGCCAGAGCAGTGGCACAAACTGTAAGGCATCTGCCTTGCAAGCACTAGCCAAGAAAGGACCGCAGTTCGATCCCCTGGAGTCCCATATGGTCCCCCATGCCAGTAGCGATTTCTGAGCACATAGCCAGGAGTAATCCCTGAGCATTAATGGGTGTGACCCAAAAACAAACAAAAACAAAACAAAAAATAAAACTACTTGCTTTTTAAAGTTCATTATGGCACACTATATTTTGGCACCAGTCCCACCAATAGTGTCAACTTTCCTTCACCAGAGTCTTCAAGTTCCTTCCTGTGCGCATTTCTTTTCCTCTTCTTCAGTTTATCTATTAATGCCTCAAATATATAAGTTTCCCCATTTTCTTGGTTTATGGTTCTATCAGGTAAAATTGGGACAGGAAAGCATATGGAATTGCTAATTTGTTTTCTATTACTATGTTGCTTTTTAGTAGTGAATTTGAAGAAATGAGAACATTTTAATGTTATAGCCCTAAAGGAAATCAGAGTTAAAAATCCTTTTGTAAATTGGGAACCAGAGATAAGCAGAGGTGACCAGGAGCAAATGAATAGAGCTGGAATGTGTAAACTTCTGTCTTTCAGTGTATCCTAATTTCTCCATAGACTCTCGAGTTTCCTGTTAGTTATTTAGAACTTAGCGTAAATGATCTATCTCTAATCAGAATATCTTTGAAGTTTCACGAAGGTAGCATAAAGTTTTGATATATTTATAGATCAGAAGATCAATGATTTTGGTTTTGAAGATTTAGGAAGTGTTGTATTTCATTTTTATGGAGTAAAACATGCACCTAAGTGAAATTTTCTTGGAAATTTCAAAGATTCAGAAGATATGAACATAGGGAAACAAAAATAATTTTGAGTATGTATACTCACTACTTTGAAACTACCTGCCAATTTCAAAGTCACTAATTATATATACCAATTCATTGACTTCTTTTTATAATTTTTACCACAATGACTATTTTCAATGTTGCTGAGTTGGATTCTTCTAGAAATAAAAGATAACAAATTTATAAAATAATTTTTTATGATCTGATGCCTTCTTTATGAGATCCCTTTAGCACTGTTAAATTTATCTATAGGATACTATTTTTTTTTTAATTTGGTTACCATGAAATTACAGTTATTAATGATTGGGTTTCTGGCATACAGCGTTTTAATTTTTAACTAGGTAAAATAAAGTCTCCAAACAAGAAATTAAATTCTAAGATTTTTTTTCTTTTTTGGGCCACACCCTGTGACACTCAGGGATTGCTCCTGGCTATGTGCTCAGAAATCACTCCTGGTGAGGGGAACCATATGGGACGCCGGGGGATCGAACCAAGGTCGGTCCTGGATTGGCTGTGTGCAGGACAAACGCCCCTATCTCTGTGCTGTAGCTTTGCCCTTGAATTCTAAGAAATTTTTAAATAATTTATTTCATGTGCAGCTGAGTTTGAGGACAATATTTGATATTTCTGGTATGTATACATAGTAATTTTTAACACTTTCAAAGCTATGAAAAACATCCATTATTTTTAGTTACATGTAAAAAGTACCATCACTCTGATGTTAAGTTGTCTTGGAAAAAAGGAGCATAAACATATTCAGAAAAATATGTATCACTTTTCCATTAAGTATTCACTTTTAGGAGAGTTAGAGAATTTTCATTTTTACAAATGAAAATTTATAAATTTTATCTCTGGTGTCTATCAGCACCAGAGATAAAATGTAAACTTTTTCTCACTAGACTTTAAATATACTAAACCCATAATTTCACATAAATAATACAGTTCAAAAATTTACTCTGTGCTTTCTCCTGGCTCTGCACTCAAGGATCACTCCTGGCAGGCTCATATGGAGTTCCAGGGATCAAACCCAGGTCAGTTGCTTGCAAGGCAAGTGTTCTATATATTGTGTTATGCCTCCTGTTCCTGTGTTCATATTTTGATGTATTGCTTATTAAGACTTACAATCTGAAGCTGGAAAGGTAGTTCAAAGGGTTGGAGCGCATGCTTCACATTCAGGAGACCTGGGTTTAATCCCTGTCACTGCATATTCCCTAGGCACCAGCAGGACTGGTGCCTGAATAATGGAGCCAGAAGTAGCCCTAAAAGCAGCTGGGTGTGCCTACTTGAAAAAAGAAATAAAATTACTTACATACAGTCTTTATAAAATTTCCTTTTCCTCTGAGAGCAAGTGAGAGAAATAAAAATGCAATAAAATGGATTTTAGGAAAGGTAGCCAAGAGCTTTTTTTCCAGTGGGAGTAATAACTCCAATTTTCATATTTTTAAAATAAAAATTGTACTGTGATTTTCACAAGAATATTAAAAGGCAGGCAGGCATTTTCATGTGAATTTTACTAATTTAATTCATTCAGGATTTCCTTTGGGGATAACTGTGGAGATTAGAAAAAGAATTGGAAGTCTCTAATACATCGCTTAATAAATGGTAGCCGTGACTGCTCTTATTTTGTGAATATGACAAGTGAGACTGAAGTGATGATGGCTTGCCCTAGGACTTCTGTCTCAATAGTTCAAAATGTCATCCTCAGTGGCTCATAGAGACCCTCAGTTAATTCTTCCCTTCAAAGTATGGCGAAATAGGAAAACAACAGGAATAGCCCCACAGATTGTATTCCACCTGCAAGACCTCAGGCTTTTAGGCTAGTTAATTCTGGACAAAAGGACTCTGCCAAGTCCCTGATCCTCTGAACTCCCACACTCCTAGTGTTTATCTTTAGAGGAGAAGAAAGGAATCCCTTAGAAAAGGTCTTAGTCTCTTTCTCTTAAATGTGGAGAAAAACACCTTTTGAAACTACTTCTGCTGTCAGAGTTCTGGCCTTGATTTGTGAAGCCTGGTCTTGCAAAAGTACTAAATCAAAGTAAAATGGATTTACATTTGTAAGCTTTGTTTCCACTTAATGGGATTAGAAAGACCACTCACATTAAACAAACAAAAACATCAGTTCAGCATCAAGACAGAGAACAGTAAATTAACTGGACACAAACTCAAACTTGGTGTGAATTTAGGCAGAGAAATTTTATTTTAAAATAGTCTGAAACCTCAGAAATGTCGAGTCTCTTAGATTTTTTTTCACACCTACGTTTTACCTGCACTGTTTGCAAGAATGGTAAGAAAGAATAGGCTCTGCTAGAATGATATACAATGTGCAGTGAGGTTGTTGGTGAGCAGTTAAAAGGCAGGTCCTTTAAATCTAAACTTCTCCAGATGTGAAGATTTAAGTGCAAGGATTTAAACTGAGACATAAGCAGCAACACATCCCTTGAAAATCTTCTCAATATGTAGAGAAGAAATGCACTGTTTTTCTCCTAGTCTATACAACAGTAAAAGATTTTATTGAAAAAGAAAAGCATGTAAGCATTCCCAAATAAATTAGCTTTGAATCTTTCAGGTAATTGGAGACCCTGATAAAAATTACTCTTATGGTCCATAGTCTGCTTACACTTCTAACAATATTTGCAATCTTTTAATTACATCTGTTTACATTCTTGTCTGTTCCCAAAAAAGAGTTCCATGCAGTATTCACTTCCTGGCTTCTATCCTCATTGACATCAGATTCCACCATGTGGAAATCAAGCAAGGCATATCAAATGAAAACTGCAAAATGTAAGATTTTTATCAATTTGTTTTGTCTTTGAAGTTTTGCCTACACACTGTCCCAAGTAAATGTGTAAATTCCAGCAGTAGCCTCCTTTGAATTAAGAGAGAAAAAGATCACATTAAGACTTAAACAACCACAGAGGCAGGTGAGGAGACAGAGTTGATAAAATTGGAAAGGAACTAATGAATGGTTCCAAGATCTCATCCTAACAGCTGGACTAAGAGAAAGTCTGGCAGATGCTGTAAAACAAGGTCAGTAAAGATATTAAGCACCTGGCATCGAGGATCAAATCTGCAAAAGAAGCTAAATCAATACAAAAAGGTATCTCACTATAAGGCTTTGAAGAAACAGAAAAATAATGGAAGTGAACATGGAGCAAAATCCTGAGGTGCACACACTAACTCTTTTTCCAGGAGTGGTAGTGAAACATTAGATTTAAGTGTGCCTGGTGGTTATAGCAAAGATCTTCCAAGTCCATAGATCCAGATGTGTATTGTCCTGTAAATGAATGCCTGAACTTAATCCTCAGTCCATTGCAGCAGCTATAAACAAGTTCAGTTTAAAAATTCCTTTGTTAAATATGCTTTAGCTGGGTGTGAACAAGAACACAGTGAGATCAATATTATTATTCACAAACAAGGCAAACAATTATTCCTGTTCTCAAAATCTCACGTTGACCATTAGCTCAAGTAAGAGTAAATGAATTGGCTATTACCTATTGTGTCAGTCATGCATTTTAAAGAAAAAACATGGAACTGCTTCTTATTTACATTCCTCAGATCACCAGCAGTAGCCTCTTAATGTATGAGACTTGCAGGGGACCTAAACGCATAGACTACCCATTTCCAATTAGAAAGTTGTCAAGTCACAAAAATTATACAGGACGGCATTGATGTGACATAAATTACCCTATGAAATGTTCTACTGAAACACATTTTACTTGTGAACACATTGTCTCGGAAGTCCCAAATGTCATTGATTGAACTATGACTGACTTTTTCTAAACTTGCTCACTGGAAGAATCCTTTCTTGGTCTACCAACAGAAGCAGGTTTATACATGTTCCTTTGGTCCATTACATATATACTAAATGCCAAAGAAGGCCCTGTAGATATGTCTTCCTATTGTAAGAGGCGAGAAATGGAATGCTTTCAAATACTTGAAGTACTCATTATTCTCCATTCTTTCCATTCCTTCTATAATGCTTGATTTTAAAGGATTTATGTTTCTAAATATTGTATACCAGCATTTTATTTATTTTTAATACTTTTGTTTAACTAAAGAATCAAGATTTACAGTTATTGATAGTGAATTTTAGACACAACATATCTCAACACCAGCATATTAGACATCAGTAGACAACTCTCTCCAACACACAAAAAAAGAGCTCCATAACATTCAGAGCAAAATATTTCCTATTTTTTCCCTTGTCTTCAAATAGATAAGCAAATAACAGTCTTGGTAGTGATAAGAAGGTGTTTGTGGTAGGGGCTGAAGCGATAGCTCAGCGGTAGGGCGTTTGCCTTTCACGCGGCTGATACAGGATGGACCTCGGTTGGATCCCTGGTGTCCCGTATGGTCACCAGGAGCGATTTCTGAGCGCATAGCCAGGAGTAACCCCCTGACATCATTGGGTTTGGCCCAAAAACCATAAAGGAGGAGGAGGAAGAGGAGGAGGAGGAAGAAGAAGAGGAGGAGAAGAGAAGAGACGAAGAAAAGAAGAAGAAAGAAGAAGGAAGAAGAAAAAGAAAAAGAAGAAGAAAGAAGAAGGAAAAAGAAGAAGAAAGAAGAAGGAGGAAGAAGAAAAAGAGAAAGAAGGAGGAGGAGGGAGAAGAAGAAAAGAAGGAAGAAGAAAGAAGGAAGGAGAGAAGAAAGAAGAATAAAGAAGAAAAGAAGAGGAGAAGAAAAGAAGAAGAAGAAGAAGAAGAAGAAGAAGAAGAAGAAGAAGAAGAAGAAGAAGAAGAAGAAGAAGAAGAAGAAGAAGAAGAAGAAGAAGAAGAGGCCAAATAGATGAAGACTTATTTCTAGATCAATGAAAAATTTAACTGCTTTTAATTGAACGAAGAAATTGGGATATTTATCATCAATTTCAGTTCAATTGACTTAGCCTTGTAGTTTGTGAAAATTCCTCATATACTGGTAATGGGTTTATTGTCAACTCAGGTTTATAGTGTTTTGACTTTGTGATTTTCTTCTGCTTCAGAAATTTTTGTGCAAAGTTGAAACCAGCTGCATCATGGGCTGCAAACCATATGGTATTTTACACCAGAAACCTCTTTCTTTTTGGAACTGCTTGCAATTATTCCCCATCGTTTTGTTTCCTGGATTTTTGGCACATTTGTTTAACTTATACATCTGCTTCTTTTCCAGTAAGTTTGTTGAACATCTCTTTTCAAATTTCTTGGACTCAGTGTCTACACACTCCTCTGGTTGTGGTAGGTGATTTTCTTCTTCATACTCCAACCTGCTACCATTCCAGGTCTTGAGGTCTTGTATTGATACACTCATTTATGGATTTGCCTTCAGAATTACAGATAAATGCAGAGCAATGGCAATTGATTTTCAATACTTATGGCCTATGTACATAGATCTTGAATCAAATCATTTTCCTTGTGATGCATTATTTTAAAATTATGAGGGCCTGGGAGATAGCATGGAGGTAAGGCATTTGCCTTTCATGCAAAGGGTCATTGGTTCGAATCCTGGTGCCCCATATGGTCCCCCGTGCCTGTCAGGAGCAAGTTCTGAGCATGGAGCCAGGAGTAACCCCTGAGCACTGCCGGTGTGACCCAAAAACCACACAAAAAATTATGTTTTATTATTATTTTGTTTTGTATATAATGTTTTGCGTGTAATTCATGGAATTTGCTTTTAAAGAAAATTCTTCATGGAATGTATTATTTATTCATTATTTATATATATTATTGATGTAGTATTTATTTAAACAAGACAGAAAGGTTTAGGTTGCATGAAAATATGTTATGTTTAGCAAATAAATACATCAAAATTGTGTCTGTTTCTGGTCTTTTTCTGGGGAGTGATAGTGGTAGTGGGGTGAGCAATTCAGCCCTTGATGGAGTTGGAAGGTGATGGGATGGAGGATGAGGTCTTTTTCCTCCAGCTCGTCTGCCACCCTGTTCAGCGGTGGGTCTGAGGGTTCAGAATAGTGGCAGATAGAAAACTCACAGGCAGTCAGGCTTCAGGAGATATTAGCTTTATTCAGTGGATAAGGCTGAAGAATTCGTCCCAGAATGACCCCAGCCTTCCTAAGACCCTTGCTTTTATACACAAGAATCAGGTACCACCCTAGGGTGGGAGCAGAATACCAAGTAACCAATAATCCAATATACTATCACCAGGTCACACCCTAGGAGCACAATTATTGATTAGGGTAGGATCAGTAATACAACAGTGGGGATCTACCAACTAGTGCTCTACAGGATAAGACTCATCCCTGAAACTTTCAGCTAACCAGACCTACAGTTCTATGCTCAAACTTGAGACTGTGGTAGTGTTTGGGCATTGCAGGAATTACCTGCACCACACTGACAATGCTGGTGGTGAAACAGCACTTGTGAAACTTGGGAAACCATGTGGTGCTGGAGATCAAACAAGGATCAGCCACATGAAAAACATGCTTCTTAACTCATGTATTCGGGAGAATACATTCTAAAAATATTGATTGTTTAGAAACTAAAACTGAAGCATAAGAGTTATTAGGTATTTAGCTACCAATGTGAAAATAAAACATTTGTTATTAAAAATAATATAATAAATACTAATTAGTTTTTGCTGCCTATAAAATCTTTATACATTTAGCCAAATGATGAAATTTAATGTGTGTATCTTTTACCTACTCATAAATAAATACCAATAAATAAAAAAACTATTCTAAAACCCAAAACAATATGAATTTTTTCTATATAATTGTTTTGCTAAACTGAGTAGATATAGGTCACACACAGAATATGCTTTTATGAGAGAATAATATTGAAACATTATATAATGTGTACTTGTAAAGATAAAGACACTCAGACCAAAACTGACTCCTCAGACCAACCAACACTGCTTTTATGTGTCAAAAAGTTATGATGATCAAAATGCAGCTTCTTCAAGAGTCTCATCACATTTTCAGAAAAGTGCCATCTTTCTGGTTGAGCCAGCAAGAATTGAGAAAGATTAAGAAAGTGTTTAAAGATGTTCATTAAAAATTAGTTATAAGAATGTGAAAGAAACACAGCCAGGAGCATGC
The DNA here is from genome assembly GCA_004027635.1 of Crocidura indochinensis. Classification (NCBI taxonomy): domain Eukaryota; kingdom Metazoa; phylum Chordata; class Mammalia; order Eulipotyphla; family Soricidae; genus Crocidura; species Crocidura indochinensis. The sequence continues at coordinate 2,723 of PVKC010008108.1, read as the reverse complement.
CAAAGAGAGTAAAACTGTCATCAAAAGATTCAACAACTAAAAAGAGTTTTTCAAAATAAGCCATATTTTTTTCTAGATAACAAAGTCTATCAATTCCAAATGTTCACATTAGTCATGTATAAAGGCATCAATGATTCACAGAAAACAAACAAACAAACCTATACTTATCCTTTCTTTTAACCCCAATGCCATCGAGACTAGAAAAAATCTAACTATTCCTGGAGAGTTTGATTCTGCTTTCACGCTTTTTTTCTATCAATTTATTGTGCAAGAATTTATACTTAAAATAGATAATTTTATATTTTCTTGACTTGTTTTTATTTTGTTATTACATTAATTCCTATTATTAGATTTTACTTTTTTCCTACTTTCTTTTTTTTTTTTGGTTTTTGGGTCACACCCAGTGACGCTCATGGGTTACTCCTGGCTTTGCGCTCAGAAGTCACTTCTGGCTTGGGGGACCATATGGGAAACTGGGGGATCGAACCACGGTCCGTCCTAGGCTAGTGCAGGCAAGGCAGGCACCTTACCTCCAGCGCCACCGCCCGGCCCCTTTTTTTCCTACTTTCTTTGAAGTTTCTTATGGTTCTTCTTTTTATTTATTTAATTAATTTTAAAGTAAGCCCAGGATATCTCATTGCAAAAGTACTTATAAGTGAGATAGGAAGTTTGATCCTCCAGGACTGTCCAATTTATGTCCAGCAAGGCATCAGAAGCTGTGGTAATTGGGAACCATGATGGCAAAATAGATAGTGTGCAAGTTCCACAAGTAAATTGTGTAGAGCTTCCTGACCATAGGTAGTAAAACCCAACAAAAGTATGTGTGCAAACACAAATAAGGGTATCCTATTCTCAGTGAATGCCACAACCATTGAGTATTACAATCACGTGCAGTGCGACTACTGGTTATAACAACTACAATAACAACAAAAGAGAGTAGAGGGAAAGATAATTTTAAATTTTTCATACACTACACACTTAAGGCTATTGTTTCCCTAAAAGTATGAAATTATTCATGTATATGTAGATCACTCTCAAAGTAGAGAATAACAGTTAATGAGAAGTGCAGAGCCAAGAAAGAAAATATCTGTGTTTCATTCTTTAATTACTTGAAATGTTGAGTACTCCAATTTTCTAATTCAGCATATTTTCTATGGTTTAAGATATTTGTTACTTCACATAATGATATCACTAATATGTGGTTATTTAGAATAACTGGGGATGGAATGCAGTGGTTTAAAGGGGAAAATGCCTAGATTACCCTTAGTTCTAGAATATAGGAAGGAGAAAGAAGGAAAAAGAGTGGAGGAACTGGGAGAAAGATGAGAAGTAAGTAGGACCTGAGGTCAAGGCGATTCAGGTATGTTAGTGGTGTTATGAATAGATAGAGCTAAATATTCAAACAAGAAAGTTAATAACACTGAAGTCTTGAGATCCAAACTTAAACAACTGAACTTAAAAAGGTGTTTGTCAAAAAAAACAGGTTCAGGGTGGGATGGTGGGTGATTTATGTGGTTGAACTTGGGAACATTGGAGAAAGGAAGTTAATATTGCTGGGGGGATTAGTGCTGGAAGATTATAAGTGTAAAACTCACTTATGAATAACTCTGTAGTTTATAGTGCTTTAATTAAAATCATAAAGATATTTTATTTCTCTAGTTTAGCTAGACATTTTTCTTTTCCTTTTTTTGCAGGGCTTTTTAAAAATATCTTTATGTAAGCACCATGATTACAAACATGTTTGTAATTGAGTGTCAGTCATAAAACGAACACCTCCCTTCACCAGGACAACCTTCCCACCACCAATGCCCCCTGTATCCCACCTCCCCCACCTCCTGCTTGTATTTGAGACAGGCATTCTATTTCTCTCACTCATCACCTTTGAACTAGACATTTTCTCAACAGAAGACTTTATATAAATAACATAATAGATCATTTCTAAAAACTTTAGTGTTATGTTTATATATTTTATACATAAAATATATAGTTATATTATTTATATTATTTTATATTGTTTATTTATATTTATATATTATATGTCAAACCCAAGTTTCTCCAAATAGTATTGAAAGCTAGTGACATTTACAATAAAAGTAAACATTCATGCTAAGAATTAAATTAATGTTAAATTTACTAAGCCTTTTAATTATGCATATTTGCTTAATTAAACAATTATGTATTGATAAATATATACTTAATGCTATTAACAAAGAATATTTATTAATCATATTCACTTAGGAAAAATAATAACAGAGCAGCAGAGTGATAGTAGAGCAACTAGAAGCTTGCTTTGCCTGCCACTTACCCAGGTTGAATCCCTGGTATTACATATGGTTCCCTGATTCTTGCCAGGAGTAATTCTTAATTGTAGAGCCAGAAATAACCTCTGAGCATCCCTATGTGTGGCTCCAAAACTAACAACAACAATAATAAAAAGCCCCAGGAATGTTTGCCATGCATGCAAGGCAAATGCCCTACCACTGTTCCACCACCCTGGCCCCTATATTTATGACATTCTTTTTTTTTTTTTTCTGGCCACACCTGTTTGATGCTCAGGGGGTTACTTCTGGCTAAGCACTCAGAAATTGCCCCTGACTTAGGGCACCATATGGGGTGCTGGGGATGGAACCGCAGCCCTTCCTTGACTAGCATTGTAAGGCAGACACCTTACCTCTAGCGCCACCTCACCGGCCCCTATTTGTGACATTCTTAAAGAAAATTTA
>PVKC010008107.1:5520-28704 GCA_004027635.1 Crocidura indochinensis | reverse complement strand
ATTGCTCCTGGCAGGCACGGGGGACCATATGGGGCACCGGGATTCGAACCGATGACCTTTTGCATGAAAGGCAAATGCCTTACCTCCACGATATCTCCCGGGCCCCTCTCCTTCTATTTCTAATGGCAAATACTACACTACAAAGTATCCATGCAGCACTTCTTTAACTTTAATTATTTCGGTCATTATAGGAAATGAAGTGACCCACCACAAGCAGTATTAGTATGCATTAATCAGTAATAGTATTCATCTTATCTCCACATCCTCAATTCATAACTTAGGTGTGATAAAATCAAATGAAGTTTAAAAGTACAATTGTATTATTGATTCTTGCTCATACTAGAGGAAGTGACAAGTGGAGTTACTCTTAGCTCTGTGTTCAGAAATTGTTCCTTAGCAGGCTCAGGAGACTGTATAGGTTTCCGGGAATCAAACTTTGCACCATCCTGGGTCAGCAGCATGCAAGGCAAATGCTCAAACTGTGTGCTATCACTCCAGCCTTTAGAAATAAACTTTAATATGAAAATTATGAAATATATTGAACTATTGTTTTCCTTTCAAAATACTTGTTTAGGGCCAGTGTGATAGCACAGTGATAGGGCATTTGCCTTGCATGTGGCTGACATGGACCAGACTCAGGTTCGATCCCTGGCATCCCATATGATCCCCCAAGCCTTCCTAGAGTGATTTCTGGGCACAAATCCAGGAGTAACCCCTGAGCACTGCCTGGTATGTACCCCCCAACCAAAATAAATAAATAAATAAATAAAAGTATGTTTTTAAACTGAAAGAATATCAGAGTCAGCTTAACAATCCATATTGATGTAAAAAAATGCTGCCACTCCCAAACTTTTAGTACTATCCTATCACTAAAAATATCTTTCTATTGTTCTTACACTTTGCCCCTTCTGTCCCACAAATATCCACCAAGTTTTTCTGTGGGGTTTAGTTTTATTTAATTATTTATACTCCACACATTAGAGAGTAATTGTCTTTTACTTCTTTTTTTTTATTTTAACACCTTGATTACATGCATAATTGTGTTTGGGTTTCAGTCATGTAAAGAACACCACCCATCACCAGTGCAATGTTCCCATCACCATTGTCCCAAATCTCCCTCCTCCCACCCCCCACCCCCCGCCTGTACTCTGGACAGGCTCTCCATTTCCCTCATATATTCTCATTATTAGGACAGTTCAAAATGTAGTTATTTCTCTAACTAAACTCATCACTATTTGTGGTGAGCTTCATGAGGTGAACTGGAACTTCCAGCTCTTTTCTCTTTTGTGTCTTTTACTTCTTAACTCATTTCACTTATCACAGTCACTTCAAGTTTTATGCCTCTTGTTTCTAATGATGCCCTTTATCAATTTAATAACAGAGTAGCATTTCTTTGATATATATATCAAATATATCTAATGATGCCCTTTATCAATTTAAAGGCAGAGTAGCATTCAATATATATATATATATATATATATATATATATTCACACAAGGTAGTATTTTACTATCTGAACAAACTTACCTTGAATAAAATTACTCTGTGTTAAATGAGGAAGTTGTTGATGAGGAAGTATAACTTTTGGTTTCCTTTCCAGTGCTTTACCACTTAGGATACTCATGCACTTTTTTCTTTTCTTGAGGAAGGATGTTCAAGATTCTGGGCTACACCCAGTTGTGTTCAAGGCTTATTCCTAATTTTGTGAATCACTCTTGGAGGTGTTCAAATATATGCATAACAAACAAGGACGGTGATGCTCAAGGGTTACTCCTGGCTTGGGGGACATGGGGATCCAACCGTGATCCTAGGTCAGCCCTGTGCAAGATTGTGTCACTGCTGGGTCCCTGAATACACACATTTCAATTAAAAGCCCAAAGGATAAAAATGGGTAAACTTTAACATCTCAATATTTTGCCTCTCTGGCCAGGCCCAAGGTGTCAATTATAATGTAGATTAAAGGATTAGAAAGATGCCAGGTTTTCCTATCAAGTTTTCTTTTCACCTGAGGAAACAGAATTTTGCTTTTAGGGCTTTCACAGATAACTAACTTCCTAACTCTGACTAAAAACTGTTATTTGAAGGAGCAATAAAAGAGACAAACTTATTTGAAAGAGATGCAAATCTTTATACCCGGTAAAAACTCTCTTGCTTCCATGCCAAACTTTGGATGTTATATTTCAGGTAAAAATTAGGAAGTTATGGGAGTCCCTTAGAGATTTCCCAAAACAAAAGTTCCTTTCATCTGAGAGAGCAGTCTGCTTAAGGCTACATAGTTGTTGTTTGTTTGTTTGTTTGTTTTTAAACTATCAGAATTAATGTTGTTTTTATGTATCTGTTGGTGCTGAGTTTTTCAGGTAAAGAGAAATTTAATCAACGTTATATTTGCCTGTATTCATTCATTTGTTTTTCTGGGCTGTACCCAGTGATGCTCAGGGGTTACTCCTGGCTATGCGCTCAGAAATCGCTCCTGGCTCAATGGACCATATGAAATGCTGGGGGATAGAACTGCGATCTGTCCTAGGTCAGATCATGCAAAACAAAGGCCCTCCACTTGCACCACTGCTTTGGCCTCTCCTGTATTCATTCTTATATCTGGAGGTAAATGGTCAAATATATACATACTTAATACAGCAGAAGAGAAATTCATAATTAGGCCAAATAAATGTTTGTAACTAAGTTTGCGAAAGATCACCCTCACTATCAGGGAAGTCATTTACACTGAGGTGGTTGGGGGCTCAGTGGGCCTGTTGATAAGCTTCCTTTAGACTATGGGAAGGGACAGTAACCAAAAACCAACTCTCAGTTATTCTATGTAGAATTTTCTGACTATGCCAATTTTTACTGATGATTTGTCCATTGTTTTTTTTCCCTTATTGTCTTCACTACAAATGGATGATCCCCAAATTTGGAAATACTGATATAAATTTGAGGAATTACCACAAAAATACATATGCCCCATTAGAGCTAAAAGATTAACAACCTTAGCACTTTTTATGCTTTGATCTGTGATGATGCAGTTTATATATTCTGCAGATAATGTTGGCATACCACAGATTCAAATGCTTCTGCTATATATGAAGTTTAGGAAGGGTCCTAGTTTAATCTTTTATTCTATTCTAGATTGCTTGATAGATTAAACATTCTAACAAATGAATTTTCAGTCTGACTTACTTTTGTGCATGGATTAAAAAATGGCAATGTGTGAAGCAGACCCATATCAAATATCAAATGCAGAACTCATGAGGATGACCATCTGCTCTTACAATGCACGTCTCAAAGCAAATGCTCATTGATCAAAATCACCAAAGATAAAGTTTGCATACACATTATTTGTAGTCAATCATCTTATACCTACCTTCAAATCTGATAAATAATAAATAGCCTAAAGAAATATTATTAATTAGAATGAAATCAATTTATTCTTTCATATTTCTTTTCTTTTGGTTCTTAATAATCTCCTTAAACCAAGATTCCCCTATAAGTTTCATGATATGCACCTTCAAATTTTTTTCAAGCTTATGGTGAATTAAGGAGTAATATTATTCCTTTCTCCTTTTTTGTTGATATTTAGCACCCACTTTAGAGCCGATTCTCACCATTAATTTCTGGCAGTTCCTAGAATTGAAATATCTGTTATTTTTGATTTTAAGATTCTGAGAAGTTGATATATGGGAGAACCTAATAGGTACAGAAAAATTTTTCATGGGTGTCAGAGTAACATTAGCTTTTTCACTGGAAGATGAAGGAAACCTTTATGAATATAGATCATTCTCTTTTTAGCTAAAATTAGAGCTTCTAGAGAGAAATGACTCAGAAGATCAATATTTAGAGAGATACCTTACAGTATCCCCCATTTCTCTTCCCACAGAAAATGGTCTACCTCATTTATATTATTTTGCTTTAAAGACAAAATTATATATACAGGTAGAGTCCTCTTTGCACATGGAAAAAGAAAAAAGTTTATATAATGCTCCACAAACAGAATATATATGTTAAAAATAAATTTACATATATACATATAATATATATGTATATATTATATATGTATATATTATATATATGTATATATTATATATATGTATATATTATATATGTATATATACATATATACATACATATTGGAATTTTGGGTCACAACCAGTGACACTTGGGGCTTAGTCCTGGTTATATTCTCAGAAATCGCTCCTGGCTTGGAGGATAATAAGGGACACCACAGGATCAAACAACGATTCATCCTAGGTCAACAGTGTGCAAGGCAAATGCCCTCCTATTGCACCACCATTCTGGTCCCCTACATTTAGAAAGTTAATGGCAGTGATTTTAATACTTTTATACATATATTTATGCAATAAGAAATTACAAATTATTTAAATTGTATAAGATAAATTTTAAGTAAAGATTCAGTCATTTGTATGTCTGATAGATGTCTTAGATGTTGGATTTTCATATTATGAATTATTGCATCCTTCTATTAAATAAAAATAGAATTCAATTCATAAACCTATAATGATTTAATTTTTCTATTGGCCATAATCCACAGCCAACATATACATATACTCTCTGGGACAGTCATAACAAGGTTATACTTTTTATTTTTATTAATATCAAGTGGGCTATGTCATTAAACTTATCCTTATCCTTAAACATTAATAATTTCATATTTTAATATCAGAGTTTAAGTTCTCCTTTGCTCCATATCGAAGGTTTCATTCTTTATTGAGTTTTATTTGGAATGTTTCATATGTCCACTAACTATATATTTATTTAAATAACTTTATAAGGTCTAAGTTATTTAAAGCTGCAATGATAGAAGTATAGTTAAAATCTGAGTTCATTGATTTCTAATGATCAGTCTCAAGTTCTAACAGAGTAAAGTAATAGCAAGTTGCTTCCCTTTTTATATGTTAACATGCCCTGCCAGAAATTTAATGCTTTTTTATTATGAATTACTCCTTTGGGGAAATGAGTCCTCCTTCACCAGGTTAAAAAAGGGTCAAGTAGAAATCATAGATTTTCCTCAAAATGTTAGTGAAGAGGATTATTTCCAGGCTTCTGTTAAATTTAATCCTTATGCCATTTTAGTAAATAGTCATCTATTTCCATTTAGAAAATGAATCTTTATAAATAAGGGATTTTCTATTAGCCAGAAATGTCATTTTATTAAACATTGTTTAAATAATAGAGCACTGTTTTGTAATATGGACATTATAGACATGTGATCTTTAGCATATGGTTGAACACTTCCTTTTCCTCATCTCTTATTGCTATGACAGTTGAAGCCTGTTTAATTTTGATCAAAAGTAGAAAGCACCTATCACACTGCTGGATTACAACATTTTCTTTTTTACATTAACTTTTATTTTATGTCTTTGTAGTCTAAAAATATGGTTACACAATAAAAATAAAATAGGTATATAACATTAAATAAGTAGATACACTAAGTAGATAGAATCTATATATAGTTGTACAACTGTATTTGTTGAATTTAAGACTGATCAAATTTCCTATTAGCTTACTATTGCCCAATAATTTCTACATTTTTGGTTCTTCATCATACAGACTTGAGGATTCTTCCATTTTGACTTAAATCTATGCAAAACTTTCCTTTGTGACTTAAGAATAGTCCAATAAGGGCCGGGCAGTGGCGCTGGAGGGAAGGTGCCTGCGCTAACCTAGGACGGACCATGGTTCGATCCCCCGGTTCCCTATATGGTCCCCCATGCCTGCCAGGAGCGACTTCTGAGCGAATAGCCAGGAGTAACCCCTGAGCATCACCGGGTGTGGCCCAAAACCAAAAAAAAAAAAAAAAAAAGAATAGTCCAATAGACTGGATTTGAATATCCGTGTTAGTAGTGTGTGCCTTAGAACGTATTAAAAGATAGTCAAAATAATAGAAGATATAGAAGATATGTAATGATTCTAACTTTAGTTGAATCACATCTTTTAATAAAAAAATTATAATGTACTTTTCAAATGAATTTACCCTGACCACATTTTAGTACTTGTGTGTAAAACAACAAAAATAATTTCATTTCAACAAAGCCTATATATACTAATATTTTATATATTTTATATAATATATAAAATATATTTTATATAGTATATAAAATATATTTTATATATTATATTTATCCTACTATTTTTTATATTTTATATACCAACAAAACCTATATATCCTATGTATATCCTACTATTTTAGAAATATTAGATAGAGAAAAATGTAATGTGATTGGACATTATAAAGAGCCTCATTGGTTAGGAGAAATAGCAGAGAGCTTAAGGTAGTTTCCTTGCATGCTGTCAATACAGGTTCAAACCCTGAATATCATATATAAGTTTCTGAGTACCCAGGACTGATCCATGAAGTCCTGAACACCAATGGGTGTGGCCCTAAAACAAAACCGAAAAAAAAAAAACTTACAATGAGAATAAACAGGTAGGAAGAAAACTGACAAAATTTCATTTCCTGTATGACCTGTACACAAAATGTTGTCAATAAAACAGGACTGTGTGAAGCTCATATGAGCCAATTTATGTGAATATTCTTTATAAACTATAGCTTTTCCTTTTTCTTTTTTCTTATTTTTTCTTTGTTTTTGGGCCACTCCCGGCAGTGCTCAGGGGTTACTCCTGGCTCTCTGCTCAGAAATTGCTCCTGGCAGGCACGGGGGACCATATGAGATGCCGGGATTCGAACCAACCACCTTAGGTTCTGGATCAGCTGCTTGCAAGGCAAACACCGCTGTGCTATCTCTCTGGGCCCCAAGTATAGCTTTTTCTATAGGTTTATGGTCTATGTGCTATATTAAAATAATAATTATATTTTATTAGAAAAATATTACTCTTTGAGTATGAATTATAAGCAAAGTCTCAAGCCCATTTAGAATTTTAAATTGTTTTTATCAATAAATGGTAATTTCAAATCATCTATTCATCTTCATTCTGTGTTTAATGCACTCACATGCAAACATACAAAGTCATATTTAGCCCGTATTAGAACAGGATCAATAAGGGTCTTCCTATTTCTTGCCCCTATATTTAAAATTATGCTAGAACCCAATCACTGTTACAACCAAAGCAATAGGACAGTTCAAGTACTTTGAACTATGACAGCAGAGTACTTTGTTATGCAATTGAAAATAAATAATGTCTTTATCTTTCCAACTTGTTTTTATCTGCCAGAGTGATAAAAGTAAAAGAAAAATAATGAGAAATACAGCAAACAAATAGTGTTGTTCAAGTTAGAGGTTTTTCAATTTGGAAATTTCATTAAAATAATTGGTTGGACAGTTGAAAAATACCTTGCACAGCGTTAGTGTCATAGACTAGGTCTTAGTTTTGCTAATTCCCAACTGTGATATTGCTATTGATACCTCCAAATTGAATCAGATTAAAAATTAAGACCTGAATATTAAGAATTGAATTATTTCATGCACAAAATATAAGATATCTTTGAGTTCTTTCTTAATTCAGGTCTGCTTAATAGTAAGGCACCAGCTCAAAATATTGTTATCCCTAAAAAGTAAATCTGCAAGAAAAATTAAATTATACTAGAAAATGATTTGCTTTAGTAAATAAAGGGAACAATTCAGTCTTCATATAATCTAGCCAATCCACTGTTATTGCTGAACATTGTGTATCAGAGATGATTAAAATAAGATTTTATCTGTATAAGATGGATGAGGTAGACAACAAACCAAAATTAAACACAGTATTTTATCAGCTAGTATTCTTAGCTGCAAATAATGAAACCAAGTATAACTACTTTGTGCAGCATTGTTTATTAAACGTTTTTCTTAAGAAATTACTTAAAATATGTTGCTTGTTCCCAGGTCGGGACCCAGGTGATCTGGGAAGGAGAGACGGGGAGCCAAGCGGGCGGCCGAGCCTTGTCCCCAGATCGGGACCAAGGTGAGCAGGGAAGGGGAGTCGGGGAGCCGGGTGGGATACTGAGCCGGGGACAAACTCGAGACGTTGGGAAGGGGATGAGCGGGCTGTCGGAGTGACACGTAACAGGCACCCAGGAAAGACCCTGAGCCCCGTGAGAGAGGCCAGAGAGAGATCAAAAACTTGCACCAACGTGGCTTAGGCAGCCCGGGGGGACAAAGAGCCAAGGGGCACAGTCAAACTCATAATAAAAGAAAAATGCACATTCAATTTGCCAACACATATACAAAAATTAGAACTATACAGAGATTAACATGGTTCATATGCAGGGATGGCACTCAAATTTATGAAAACTTGCATATCTTTTAAAAAGAAAATTATCCCATTGTACAAAGAACTGCCTATATTTTCAATCAGAAACATTTTATATTGCCTTCTCTAGACTCTTTTGCATAGTTCACTGATATTTACTACTGCAGTCACTCAAGAGTTTCAGATGCTTTCCACTAGCAATGCTGAGAAAGTTCCTTTTGGAATCAGGAGCTACCAGATTGGTGCAATTAACTGATAAAATCTATATCAGGAGGGGCCCGGGAGATAGCATGGAGGTAAGGCGTTTGCCTTTCATGCAAAAGGTCATCGGTTCAAATCCCGGTGCCCCATATGGTCCCCCGTGCCTGCCAGGAGCAATTTCTGAGCATGGAGCCAGGAGTAACCCCTGAGCACTACCTGGTGTGACCAAAAAAAAAAAAAAGAAAGAAAAAAAAATCTATGTCAGGAGCTTTCATGTTATCATTAGGGAACTTCTAACTATCATGAACATTAGTTAGTGATTACATAAGCAAGTGTATATATTGTTAGCATCAAAAGGAAGCTACATTTCCACTATTAATAATGACCAATGTTTCTTATGTTAGTATAAGACAAGTATATTTTGCTCATTATATGAATCAAAGGATACTCACCAAGAAATAGGCAAGATTAACTTCACAGATACAAATAAAATTATAATAATCCTTTTCATCCATCTCTATTAAAGTCAAGGCCCAATGGTAAGAAATGACATTCATCTAATTATTTGTGCAGTTTAAAATATCCTTACAGGGGCTAAAGCGATATCATCGCAAGCAGCTGATGCATATGTATCTATAGATATATTTATTATCAACTAATCTTTAATAAACAAGTCTGTGAGGTTCTGTGGACATAATTTTCATATCAATTACTATTTTCAAGCAACTTCACAGCTCAACAATATGAGAAAAATTGAGAAATGTTGTAAACAGCAATGAGTAGTCATTCTGACTTCACATTCACTTTTACCTTTGCTCTTTACCATAGATATTAAGGGAATGATATACTATTAAGTCATAGCTTCAAAAACCAAACCATTCAACCACTTCAAATATAATAGAATTTTGAAAGTTATAAGTGGCATGAATGTACCCATATAAAAAAATTAGTTTTCTCCAGTTGTGAAATAGTATAAAACCAAGAATCCCTCTAAAATAAGCTTAGAATCGAATTATTTGAGAAGGTATTAGGACTACACATTGGAATTTGATTCTGTTCATTTTCTCTTTGTATGCATGCATAGAAGGGTCAACTATTGCACAAATAAAGCACAAAGGCCCAAATGCTTTGCAAACACTCTGTGTCTTTGAGACAGGTAAAGGGCATAAAAATAATGGACATATTATATTATATGATTTAAAATAAGATATAATAGGTTCATTGCTTGCATAACCACCTTCCTGTTATCTCTCAAAGGATCGAAGTAGAAAAGGTACATATAAAATATAAACTAATAAAAGAGTAATAAGAATCTAGGTGAATTATATCAGTGAGAAATCAACTCAATAATTGGATCAATTTGTTTCAGTACCACATCAGGAACTTAATATTTTTATGTAATAAAAATCAGAAAATTAGTGAGTATGAATCTAAGATATTAAAAGTTCTACATAGTGAAATTCTTATATTATCAAAAGATGACCTCTAAGACACAAGGCATTTTATGTGATATTTTACTCCTTTTCCCCTTTTAACCAGAAAAAAAGACAAATTTTCTGAATGACTATAAGGGAAAAAAAGGGTTATTCAACTTCAGTTGTCTCTAAGACCAAGACATAAAAAATATATTAAAATATGCCAAAAGTCAGCCAACTAAAGGCTTAAAAAACTAAAATATCACTTCTCAGAATTTTAGTAGAATATACTTTCATGTCACACTATATGGTTCAAAATTAGATTCCCAATTTAAGTAACACAGAGTAGTGAGATGCATTATATCTTGACTATGTAAAGTGCATGTATAATTACATTTGGGATTGCATCTATTTTGATGGTACCTACATCAGGCAAGAATACTGCTGTTGCACTCACATATTGTGACTATTGTTAGAAATTCTGACTGGATGCATTTAGAAACTAGGGAATATGAAAACAAGCATCATTCCAACTAAAATAATAGTCAAAGTAACTTTTCAACTGAAATGCTATTTGTAACAATGAAATGGTAGAGCATACCATTAAGTGAATTAGTAATCACTCAAACCTTCATTTTCTCACTAAAGTCACAATAGAAATCTTTTCATTTTTTTTTCAAATCAACATATGTGGCAATCTTTATTTATCTTGAAGGCCGGATCTATAATTGATCTAAGAAAAGAGAAATAAAGAAAATATCGCAAAATGGATCAGAAGGTGGAGGGACTCTCTCTACCCCATATATCCACATGCAGAATTCTGCTTAGTGTCATTTTGCTTTGGGCCACCAACTACACCTGACTGGAACTTTGAATAATTGGCAGAATTCACAGCCATAGCTTGCATTTCCAGGCCAACCTCTCATACAGACTTGGGTGGTGAGCGAAACAGCAAACCTGGCTTTGCTCTGCTGGCACTTGCTATTTTGAGAAAATACTCCGTTTCTTCCTGTCATAAAACACTGGATAGAGGAAAGCTAGGAAAAGTCCAAGTTTAATTTCATGAATTTGCACTTGCAAAAACACAGATCTTCATCAAAATTAAGAAGACTTGAGAATTTGGCTGTTAGAAAAATTCCACTCTTGGGACAGCAGGATTGAATGCAGATTTTTGCTGTGGGCAAAACCTCGCTATTATTTCTAGACAATGGGGCTTTCAGTAGTGAAAATGGTGGCGCTCCACACTTAGAATGGCCATAAGCCAGTTCCCAGTTTTCTCCAGTGGATTTGCCAGATTGGCTAAGGGAGAGAATATTTTCACACAGACTGGTAATATGTCTGATGAAACTTGGGAAAAATTAATCTGGTTACATTTTTAAAGTGGGGGGGGCGTCTAAAGGCTTAGAAAAACATATATAAAATGACTCCAAAGATACAATGCATTACTAAATTTTACAATCTGGAGGGGTGTTGGGATTACCCACAATTAAATTTTTTATTTTTTTAATGTCCTCGGTGTGAGATAATCAGAGCTTTTTTTCACTTTATTGCTTACATGAATAGCCTGCAATTCTAGTTTAACTGCAGATTTTTTTTTTTTTTGTTCTAGCAATCTAGAGTTTGAGCTGAGATCCCACATTTTATCAATCTCCCTGAGAAGTTTAGGTTGCCAATCTGCCCCAACTTCCTCTTTCCCCAAGACACCTTTTGAATACAAAGTATTTAGAAGTATTTAGATAATATGGTAATTCACAGAATCAATTGTTTCACTATAACCCAGAACAGTTAAGAAATACAATTACCGGAAGAATATCTTTTAAAAAATTAATGTAGCAATATATTTCAGAACAGTATTCAACAATTCAAAGGAACTATTTGCTATACAAATATTTGATAGAAAAAAATTAAGCAGATTTTTTTTAAGTCAGGAGTAGCCTCTAAGGATTGCTTTGATGTGGCCCCAAATCCTTGCCCCTATCAAAAATAAAATCTGAAAAAAATATTTTTTGCATTTTGGGACACATCCAGTGACACTCAGGGTTTACTCCTGGCTATGTGGTCAGAAATTGCTCATAGCTTGGGTGACCATATGGGATGCCAGGGGATCAAATTGCGGTTCATCCTAGGTTAGCCCATGCAAGTTAAATACCCTACCGCTTGTGCCAACACTCCAGTCACTGAGAAAACATAATTTAAAAGCCAATCTCATAAGGTTATATCTACATTTATATAGAATTTTTAAATGAAATAATTTAAGATTTGAATAACAAAGAAGTGTCAGGGATTAAAGATGAGGATAGGTAAAAAGTAGGTATGTTTAAATGTAGTAATTCAATTAGAGACTACAGATATGCAGATGAGCAAGTGGACTGATATAGGATAAATCCACTGTCTTACTGACCAAAGTACAGTTTACTCTCTTGCCCCTAGAAACAAATGAATTCTCACTGAGTAACACTCAATTAACCATAAACAATTTTCTCCTCTTTCAACCATCAAATAAAAGCCATATGATTGACTGTGATCGATTGCAGTGCAAAGCAGTTTTAAATTTTACAAAATGAATTGAAGACACACAACAAAGTGCTCATATGAAAGGTAATTTCCCTTGAAATACAGAAAATGTTTAAAAATTCTAAAGTTTATACTCCAAGTAACAAATATCTGTTTTTTTTTATTAAAACAATCACATATAGAATCCTCTATGAAGAATTGTCAAGTGACAGTTACCATCTTTCATCATCTCTTAAAAGAAACATTGCAATAAAGTTCCCATTTGAAATGTAAGGGCGAATATGGCAGACAGAATTGGTCGCCAAATAATATTTTTCTTCTAGTATCTCAGTATGTCCTACTACCAAAATGTCCATATCCAGGAGATTAATCCAGGTAAATCAATCTTTGCTGGAAAGCTTCCATCTACCTATCCACACTATTCCCTTTGCTTCCTCACAATATTTTGTAAACCACAAAATTGACCTTTAACAACAGTATCAATGAACTTCTTTGTTATCTGGCTTTGAGTTAAATTTAAGCATTTGCCTAGCTGTTAGCCAGGCAAGGGAGCCACTTCAGGCTGGAATATTTTTTCTAGTTATTTCTTTGAGAAGTTGCTTGTACTATATTCTGTGACCAAAAGCTGTATCCCCATTAGTAAGTTATTTCCGTGCAATTCTTGCTACCTTCAATTTCCACAAGTCCTTATTTAGCTGTTCCTAGATTTAGTTTTTGTGTGAGAGAGTACACTTCTGGATACTTTCCAACACCCAGTAAAGTCTATCATATGACTTTCCTAAACTGCAATATTTTTTATACAATAATATTTGTTTGTTCTTTTCCTGATAATCATAATCTCAGCATCCCTATGAACTAACACAACAGGTAAAACAATCTTAAATTTCATATATTTTCTTTCTAAAGAAATACATGAAACCAAAAATTTTGGAAATGATATCGTCCCAGAAAATTGACAAAGTAATTTGGGTATAGTTGAAGTCTTTTTTTCCCCTAAATTCTTAATTTAGATGGTTAGTGTAAATAATCGGTATTTGAAATGATCAATTCAGAACCATCAGCACACTTAAAAGCCTACAAATACTAAAAGGAAAAGAATATGAGAGCACTATGGTTTAAATTACAGTTTTGCAGAAACCAAATTTAGACTTCTGGTGATATAATAATACCCTTAAGAGTTTAACTTCTATTATTCAGGTGTTTATTTTTCTGCAACTAAATCATTACTAATAGATGAAACCAATATATCCTTTTGCAAATAAGACTTTTGTAACCCCACCCCTCATTTTTCCTGTATAACCTTACCTACAAGAAAGACCTCCCATTTCTGGGAGGAGTCTTGGGGAGGTTACAAAAGGTTTGGCCTCAGGGGCAAAAAGGGGAATTTGCATGGATGGAGAAGGTAGCAGAAGGAGAGATGGCTGAAAAACAAGTTAGGATGCAGGGTTGAGGCCACACATATTGGCCAGGGCAAATAAATGTGTTATCTCCTAAAGAAGCCTGCTGTGAGTGAGTTTTCTACCCTCCACTCTCCTGAACCCAGATACCTGCCGGCTAGAGAGCTTTGGAGCCACGTGGCTTGGCATGGCAGAGAAAGGCCTCCATCACCATCCACCACCATCCAAGCCCATCCATAGGGCCTCTTTATTAGTTAATTCTACAAATGGCGCTCGAACTCGGATGTGAACCCTGGATCCAAGAAGACAGTGATCATGGTGCGATTCCTGTTCTTGTGTGCAATTTTGGCTCTTTTTAAATAGAGCGAGCCCAAAACCTTGGGCCACTACGTGGAGCCATTTTCAAAGTTGGCCGAGACCCTTTCTGAGGGCAGAAGGGCCAGTGAAACAGGAGAAGTGAAAACTTGGATCACCCCCCATCCAAGGCCCAGGACTGAGACTTTGTTACAAAAAGTCCTTTTTCCAAACACCTCAGCCTCCTCACAGATTGATGGAGGGCCTTGATTGATAACGGACCAGGAAGAAAATTTTTATCTAAATAAACTGATTTACTAAGTCATGATCTACACTGCAGCATGAAAAAATGGATTTCGCCTTTGAAAATTTCGAACTGGACTTTCAGCTTAAATCATTTTGAACTCTGTGCACCCAGATGCACTGGGCAGAAAAACTGTGGCCAAAAAGCTTGCGGCAACAGCAGTTGCAGCGGCAGCCCGCAGCATTCTCAGCAAAAGCAGAGGATTGCTCCCTCTTCGTGGGGTCTGCTTTTGCTGCGGTCCTGCGGCCCTGAGGGGCAAAAAAGCAGCGGAAAGCTCCTGATCAGGCCAGAAGTGGCGGCATGTATGACTCCAACCTGGAACTTCATGGATGTGGAGCCAGCATCCGGACAATTGGTATTTGTGATGGGATAAAATTAGGTAGTGGTGTAAAAAACTTTAAAAAGGGAGAAATAATAGTAAAAAATCCGATTTAAAACTGCCTGCATCTAACTTTGCTTCAGGTGTATCTCTTAATCTACGTCATTTTCTTGCTGATTTAAATGTGCTTTATTGTTTTCCATAGTTAATGTTCTCAATTGCAAATTTGTTTTACTGTGTATTTTGATGTATTAGCCTGTTTTATAAAATGTATGTTCTGTGTAAATAATCTTGTAATTGTGAGTAGGTAAAGGTTATATAGAAACATGAAAGTTCCAGGATAAAATGCTCGATTTTAAATAGCATTAAGAGGTATAGGAACTAGAAAGTTCCAGAATAGTGCTTGGTAGAAAGCATTAAGAAAATTTTAAGTTACAGGTGTATTTTGCAGAAAAGTTATGTTTTTGGAAAAGGCTAACATGTTAAATTTTCACTTAAAACCTTGTTGCTTTGGAAATATTGGCAGCCTTTGGCTATAGGCAGAAGCTGGGAAAACAAAGGACAACATATGCTCTTTTGTTTTTATTTAAAAAGAAAGGCCAGATGTAACCCCACCCCTCATTCTTTCTGTGTAACCTTACCTACAAGAAAGGCCTCCCATTTCTCGCAGGGGTCTTGGGGAGGTTACAAAAGGTTTGGCCTTAGGGGCAAAAAGGGGAATTGCATGGATGCAAGGTGGAGGAGGAAGCAGGAGATCTCTGGGGGCCAAGGTACAATGCAGGGCTGAATAGGAATCCAGTGTAAATGGTTATGCTAGGCCACACATGTGGTGGCTAGGGCATAAATAAAGTTTGTATTTCTTGGAACCTATTTTTGGATGATTTCCTCGCCTCTACCCGAACCTGCTGACTCATTGGCTGGAGGGAGTTGGAGCCACATATTCCTGGGCTGGAGGAGAAAGGCCTCCATCACCATCCACCTCCATCCAAGCCCATCCAAAGAGCCTCTTTATTATTTAATTCTACAACCATACCATGTCTCTGTTCACCATTATTAAATTATAGTCTACAAAAATAATCTATAACATCTTCATTATTCTTACATTGAGAACTTCTTCACTTTGCCATATTTCATGTTACATGTTATCCTGGTTCATTCCAAACTCTGCAATTCCTCATAGTATGAGTGCTCTCCTAGAAACATCTCTCTGGTATTTTTCTCTATACACCATTGCTTACTCCCTGACCACACAAAGGTAGGGAGCATAGAAGGTCCGTAATTTTAAATACACAGAATAGAAATACGCTCTAGATTAGATAACAGAATAGAGAATAAAAACTTGTGAGACTAGAAAACAAGCAGAAAAAAAAACAAGTAAAACATGTAAAAGCTAGGATAGTGAATGTATTTGTAGATTGTGTAAAGAATGCACACCTCAGGTGACATTATGAGTAGTCATGGGCAGTGGGAAATCTGCTGCTGCTGCTCTCTACTGTAAGTATAAAGACCATATGTTCCAGGTGTCTTTGTCTCACTAACTTTAGGCCCAGAGAAGATGCATGTCATTGGACATCCAAAGACAAGTGTCAGTTTCTAATTTAATAACTAACATACAGAAAATAGCTCTTATTTTGAAGTGTAACCTCAAATTAAAATTGTTATATCAAGAAATAGATCTACTCAGAGAGGTCGAATGATAGATTTCTAAAAGACATTATACATAGCCAATATGATTTCAATGATAACCAGAGTGTTTTGGTCACTATATAAATGGATTTAAATTCAACTAAAATATAGAATAAGAAGTTAAATACAAAAAATACTATCTAATAGAACCAAATAATAAATAGTGCATGCACATTTTCTCATAGCTATGTTAAAATTTAAAATATTTAAAATTAATTTAAAACAAAATTTAACTTAGTATATTCAAAAGATTTCATTCTTTTTTGGAAGGAACATACCCGGTGACACTCGGGAGTAACTCCTGGCTCAGAAATTGCTCCTGTTGTGGGGACCATATGGTACTCCAGAGGATTGAACCTCGGTCCATTCTGGGTCAGTGGTGTGCAAGGCAGACACCTTACTGCTGCGCCATCACTCTGGCCCCCAAAAGAATTTCATTCTTTAGTTAGTATAAATTTAATAAAATATGTTTGCAGTGTTATTCAATATTAAGTTGTTTGGAATTTGGTGTGTATTTTTTACATAGAGTACATCCCAGTATAGCTATTAGCCATCTTTCAATGGCTCAATAGTCACATGTGGTTAGCTAATCTCACAGGGTTCAGTGTTCTAGATAAACACAAAAGTTTAGATGAGAGTAGTGCCACTCTCTGGCCAGTAGGTAACTGTGAATCACTTATATTTTACTTTAGACTATCAGGCAGGTCTAACACTGTACTTAATGGTTTACTCTGGTTTCAATAGTCATCTAATGTGAGGTTCTTAGCTTTGTAGTTATGAGACATAAAGAAGACATAAATCAGGATAATTGTATTGTGGGATAAGAGCAGTATTTGGAAGATTTGCCACTGTAGCCGTTGAATTTCAGGTACCACTATGACAGCTGGCCAGGATGCTAAGAGTCCAACTTCTGTTTATGGTTTGATTGCTATTTGCATTTCAATTAAGATAATTGAAGTTCTCTTATAATGAGTGTTAAAGTGCACACATGTGTGCATGCACATCCACAAACACACACACATCCACACTAAAGAATTTAGTGATAATTCTTATGTCACATCAATACACTTTGCTTTTTTGGGGAGGACACAGCTGGTGGTTATTCAGAGCTTACTCCTGACTCTCAACTCAAGGATCACTTATGATAGAAGCTTGGATGTTCATTTTGGTTGCTGTGGATTGAACCTGGGTCAGTAGTATGCAAGGAAAGCATTTTGCCCTTACTGACTATCTTATTTCTTCCATCTCAATTCCAGATTTAAGGTTACTGAACAAAATGAATGAATGGTGTTAATAATTGTCAAAGAACTAAGAATAACTAACTTCTCAGAAGTTGAGTTTAAATTTCAAGATTTTTTTTCTTAGAAAGCTAAATTTGAATCAATTAAACTGAAAATCATTTCCCAATTTATGTGCACAGAATACACTAAAAATTTACCCTTTTACAAAAGCTTTAATAAATTGCTCTAGAGTGACCTATTTTATTCGGTCCATTTTCTTTCTTATTTCATAGTAATCATCTGTGGGACTAGATAATTATCTCAATAGTCAGAGACAAATTCAAACAAACCAGAGCTCAAACTCGAGACCAATGACCTCCAGGTCTTGATCCGTCTCACCTTGTCTCATGGTCAAGTATGACATTGGGTGGTCTCTTGGACCATCCATCCCCTTAGCAACTAAAGAAAAGATTTTGGAGGACTTGATATTCTAGTGGATAGTCTAATTGCCATGAACAAAATTGATCCATATTTGAGTTTAGCACCCAAAATAGTCCCGTGAGAAGTTTCAAGATACATTCCTGAGAACAGAACCAGAAGTAAGCTTTAAATATATATATTTAAATATATACACTGAATATACCTTCCCCACAAAAAAGTAAGAGAAATGAAATTGGTTTGATCCTTTATAATTTATTTTAGTACCTACATATTAATATTACTTTCCTCTAGCCCCATCACAGGCTGGCGTTGCCCTAACCCAACTTCATGGAAAATATAGATGTTATCCTCCTACACCTTCTCCCATACATTTCTTTTCATTAATTTTCACCCTATTTTGTTGGAGTTTAGACGTGCATAGTAACACCACTCTATTCAACTACTGGAACCCCATTGCAATAAGGAACTAGATCTACTTCCTCAGCCCCAAGTACTTTTCAATTCAAGTCAATGTGACCCAATTATTATTGGTGACACAGATATTTTCAATTCTCTCTATGTTACTCAATTCAGAGTAATTTGCCAGTACCTATATCACTTGACTAGTGAAGACCATACCCTATTGGCCATTACTTATTAATGCAAATTCCTTGGGTATTTTTCTTCAAAATCTTTGACTGCTTTCTTCCAGCTTTCTTGCTTTCTTCTTTCTCTATCTAATAAATATGCATGTCTTTCCTTTGCATTCATCGTTGGCACCGCATTTTATCTTACTTCTTCTCAATATAGTCTCCCTGAATTATTAGGAACTTTAATCCTGATATACCAATTATGATTTATATGGAACCTTGACTGCCAGACATCAGAATTGCCTGATCTGGGTACCATCTTATGATTGAAATTTCTACAAACTAGTTATGTTGTTGATTAAAACATTTCTTCAACTAGCACATAAAACCTCAGATTCTTCCTCTCGAATTCTCTTGTGATTTATTAGCCTATATTTATGACAATCTTCTAACTATGCATCCATATATTAGTAAGGAGAGTAAATCATTTTCCTCTCCAAAATTTTGACAAAAGAAGTTGTCTTGATATCTTCAGCATCCTCTGTTTTTATCAGACATTTGGAACAGTACAATCTGAGCAGCTATTCTGCAACATAATATAACATTGCCTCTGTAGTTTTAGAATATATAGATTAGAGAAAGTGTGATTCATATGATAATAATTATTATACACAAATATATGTTATATTTGGCAGAAAAGCTTTATTAATTGTAAAATATTTATATTGTTATCTTTATGATTGTTGAACTTGGACAGACTGATTAATAAATAAAAAAGACCCTGTAACTAAGAAGACAGAAAGCATCAAGGGAAGCATGAACAATACCTGGAAACTATTTAATTTTCCAATATTTTCAAAATTGAAAAAAGAATACTATTTGCAGAACACTACATCTTTGATCTTTCTCTGTTCCAAGAAAGAGACATAGATTCATTGATCTGTTAGGTTGATGTGGTAGACCATACTGGATATGAATGGATAACACTGGCACTTCCTGTCTTTTCTATTACTTGCTTGCATAAAATAAAACTTCTCACTTGCTTCTTCTATGCAATAAAGATCCATTCCCATGTAAAATAATCTTTGATTTGGAGTGGTTATATTTATTCCAGGATAATGTGTGTGAATCTATTTAGTGGCACTTTTTACCAATATTTCACAATAATAAAATTAATATTTTGACATGCATCTCATTCCTTAGTATTTATTTTTGGCTTTTTCAAAATAACCGGGAATGAAGATTATTTAAAGACTCCTTTTAGACACCTCTCACACTAGCAGTTCAAGGGGCAAAGGAGGGAGGTATGGGATGCATGCTTGGAACAGGGATGGGAGGGAGGACAACACTGGTGGTGGAATGGCCCTAATTCTTTGTCACTATGTACCTTAAATATTACTGTGAAAGACTTGTAATTCACTTTGATCACATAAAATTATTAGAAAAAATAAAAAAAATAAGGACTCCTTTTAGATACTCCAAATTTCTCCTCAAATAAAGTACAAGACCCTCCTGTCTTGCATCAATAATCTATGACATAGACTAATATATAATTTAGTAAATGGAGATTGAGAAGAATGGTCATAAGGAGAAAGTATCTTACTAAAAATAAATTTGAGGGCTAGAGCTATGGCAGAGTGGTAGGGCGTTTGCCTTGTATGTGGCCAACCTGGGATGGCCCTGGATTCAATCTCCAGCATCCCATGTGGTCCCCCAAGCTTGCCAGGAGTGATTTCTGAGTGCAAAACCAGTAGTCCCTGAGCTTTGTCAAGTGTGTCACCCTCAAAATAAATAAAAGAATATAAAAATAAATTCTGATAAAGTTTCATCCCATTAATACTACTAATACCATTTAACCAAAATAATAATGTTTTTCTAAAATCCAGGAGATCTTTACATGTGTTATTCATATACAATGGAAATTAGTTAACACAATTAGCTAAACTCATCTATGATTTCAAGTAAAAGACATTTAAAAGTTTTTTAAAGACTTTTCAGATATTTCTGGGAAATAGATACAAGTATTCTTGCATTCATTTAGATAGTCAATCTTTTTTATTCTTTTGTAACTCATTTTCACAAATTCTAATTTCACTCATGTAAAAAAATAATCAAAACAGGTGAAATGACTTTTTTCTGTTTTAAATTTTAAAAGTCCCATCTGTTACTAATTACACATTTATTTCATTATGCAGCACTATGAAAATAATTACTTGAGGTTTTTTGTTGACAATTTAGAGTTTAAAGTAAATACTAATTATTTTTGTTATAAGGGTGTATCAAGCTAAATAACTAATGCACTGTTAGACATTTTGGGGCTTCATATAATTTTTAGAACTACATAAGCAGTAATTATATAATTAGTGACACATCTGTGCATATTATAAGTTCATCTTATAAAATTTGAAGATATCTTTTTCTTTTCTTTCTCCTCTTTGAGAAATAGAGACAGATATTTCATGTGAATATTTCAGCACTTTTTAATGATGTATGTGATCTGTCCAGCGAGCTGGTCTTCCCAGTCACTCTAGCAAAGTAGTAATGATTCTAGGCAATTATCCAAGTCTACAATTATCCAACTACACTGGCCTTGAGTTGAAGAAAATATATGTAGATAACTGCTCTAATGTCCACTTTAAGGAAATTCTTTTGAAAATTAAAATATCTTTCCCAAACTCCAACCAGAAGTTACTGTGAGTTCCATTTGAAACTTGTGCTAATAATAATATTTTCTGGAATAATAACAACAGGTTTGAATTTAATTAAATATGTTGCTCCCTGAAGCATCTGTTTTAAACATTAATGAATGGCAGCTCCTATGAGATATCCAAATGGAAGTGTTTTCACTAGTAACACTATCCTAAAGTGTGTTTTGGAATTTTCAAATAATTAGCAAGTCTTTGTTTTGAGAGATTTATCCAGTATTAAAAAAAGCAATCCTTTCTGCAAATCAATTGATAGATGAGAGACATTTAGAGACAATTAATCATAAAAAGCAGTTTCTGCAAAGTTATTATGTAATCTGCAACATTAAGAGTCAAGTTTTTCTTCATGTTCACACATAACTCTTATTATTATTCATGAGAGCTATTCTCTTATCGGGAAAAGAACACATCCCTTCCCAATTAGGCTAAGCTGCTTTGGGCAGAAAGCCATTAAAAATAGTAGACATGAAGCTCCAAAGACTACAACTAATCTTGTAGAAATTGGAAGCCATCTTTAAAATAGCTGATATTAATGTGGTTTTATTTGAAACATTATCACAATAGAAATATGCGATTGTTCCTGGATTCATGGCCTGCTGACTCAACTTTATTTGTTTATAAATAGTGTTATTATTAGAAGACCTTTTTATAATTAAGTTGCTGGACTTAAGTTCCATAAAGATCCATATAAAAAACTGATAAAATATTTATAGCAATGTATTTTCTCTTTAAGCTAGTACAGGCCTAATAGGTAGATCTAGATATTTGTTGAATAAGTGATTAAGTAAAATTTGCAAAGCCTTTTTAACTCAGCAAATATTTACTACCCCTTTCTTGAACCAGACCATGAAAATGGTTTATAGATCTGGAGTGCATTCAAGAGTCTTGGGATCGTTTCTGACATTTCATGGTTCTGGAGGATCAATCTGCACAAGGAGATTACTTTGACACTAGCAGGTATGAACCCAAAACCAAACATTAAATTAAATTTTATTTAAAATATTTAAGGACCTTAAATAAACCTAGATCCCATTACCCAAGTGACAACAATGTATAAATATAATTATATTTGCACATAACACACATGTACTGATTTTACTTTAGAAACTTTTACAATTAGATGGTATTAACATATAATTTATAGTCTGTCAATAAAACAGTTAAAGAAAAAGGGTGCTTGGAAGCACAAACCTTCTTAGAGGTCATTGGAGGAGAGGTGCATAATATTTTAACAATTTTTTCTGCAAAGAATTGTCAATTTACTGTTGAAATTTATATCACTCAGACAAGTTAAATTAACACATAATATAAGAATATTGATTATACTGAGGTATGATCATATTCCTGGAATATAATAAACAGAATAAATAAGAGGGAGAATGACAAATACCAAATAATCTCATTCATTTATAGTAAAAAATAAAGCAAGGGAAGGAACAATATGAAGTATGCCAATCTCTTGACCGTAGATTAGAAAGCTTTTTGACCAATTTAATGTATAGAATTTGATTTGGTGATGGTCATATATACACAATTTGAATATTGGTAGAGAAAGTCAAAGACTGAGAAAATAAAAGAAAGAAGATAGAAAACATCTATATCAATTACAGCCAAGAAGAGAGTGAGTTGACTGGAATAAGATATATATACAGAGAGAAGCCAAAACACAAAAGGCTCTCTCATATTATTGATAAACCACAAGAAAATATTAACAAGATTGTTTTATAGCAAAAACTTTATTGTTTGTTTGTTTGTTTTGGGGGCCACATCCAGTGACGCTCAGGGGTTACTCCTGGCTATGCGCCCAGAAGTCGATCCTGGCTTGGGGGACTATATGGGAAACCGGGGGATCGAACGATGGTCCGTCCAAAGCTAGCGCAGGCAAGGCAGGCACCTTACCTCCAGCGCCACCGCCCG
>PVKC010008106.1:0-28576 GCA_004027635.1 Crocidura indochinensis | reverse complement strand
AGAAACAGAGGGAGTCACTCAATCCAGAAGACCCTGGGGAGAGGGTGGAGGATATGGGAGACAGAATGGGAATGGAGGTGGAGGGAGGACAACTTGGTGATGGGAATTCCCCTGATTCAATGTTTATTTGTAAATGGAATATTACTGTGAATATTATGAAAACCACTATGATTAAAATAAAAAAAATGGAAAAAAAATGAACACAAATAGAATAAATGATGAACTCTGTGGTGAAATTACATTAATGATATTTATTTGCTAAAATAATTTTTATTTTTGTTATTTGGGGGAGATGAGTATATGACACTTTCACATAATCCTCTGATATTTCTTTATTAACAGTACTTTGTAATTGCCATTGCAGTTCCATTATTATATGACAAGGGATAAAGAATTCTAGCCTGAGTCAAAACTTTATACTGTAAAAAAACTGTGTATACCCATGTACTCAAGAATAATTCTCTTTTCAAATCTGAATTCATAAATCTCTACTAAATTATTGCTTCTAAAATAGCAGTTAAGCCCTCTTCTCTGGATTTAAATCATAGTTTTAACAATCATTATACTTATAATGTGGTACCAGCACAATAGTACAGTTGATAGGGTGCTTGTCTTGCACTCAGCTGACTCAGGTTGAATCCCCAGCACCCTATATGGTCTGCTGAGCACTGCCAGGAATAATTCTTAATTGTAGAGCCAGGAGTAATGCCTAAGAACTCGAGGGTCTGGACTCAAAACAAAACAAAACAAAGCAAAATAAAAGAAACAAACAAACAAAAACAAATAAAAAGCCTAGAATTATAATGTGCTCAAATGACCTTATCTATAGAATGGAACTAATGACACAATTTACTTTCTAGTGTTGTTATGAGGATTAATAATATTAATATGAGCTATGAACTTGGATAATACGTATTTATAGAGAATATTCAAAGTGTCAGCTATTATTGATAAAATTCTGTTTCTAGTTATTACAAATTAATTGGTTACACTAGGATGAATGAAATTCAGACAGACTTTAACCTTCCCTAAAGATGTATAGCAATGAGACTAGACAAGACAGGAATAGAAACATTCATTAGAAAATCTAAGCGATGTTCTCTCATTTAACAGAAATTATATTTTTGTCCAGGTGTTTGATAACACAGGGGTAGAATTTGTATATTTTAATAAATGAAGGTGATATATAGACAAAACTAGAAAAGTACTATATGGGTTAATCGTGCATCTTCTAATTGTTAGAATAATAATAATTGCATTGCATTTTCATAACAAGTATGATTCTGAAAGCAGTGTTAACAGAATTTAACTGTACTAGTTACACAAAATGTAGCTTACACAACCAAAAACAAGTTTATTTCACTAAGTCAGGAAAAGATATCTGACATAAAAATAATGCATAAAATCAACGTGTGTTATAAGCAAAAAGAAGTGTAGGTGGGACCGAGAGACAGCATGAAGCTAAGGCTTTTGCCTTTCATGCAGAAGGTCACCGGTTCAAATCCCAGCATCCCATATGGTCCCCCATGCCTGCCAGAAGCAATTTCTGAGCATGGAGCAGGGAGTAACTCCTGAACACTGACGGGTGTGACCCAAAAACCACAAAAAAAAAAAATGTGTAGGGAGCCAGAACGATAGCAAAGCGAGTAGGGCATTACCTTACATGTGGCAGACCCATTTTCTATGCCCATCATCCCATATGGTCCCCAATTCTGTCAGAAGTGATTTATTAGGACAGAGCCAGGAGTAGTGCACCCCTGAGTAGTGCAGGTATTTCTCAAAAACAAAACAAAACAACAACAACAACAACAAAAGTTTAGTTCACTATATATCTGACTTGAAAATATGCATGAAATTTGGAGTCCGTGAGGTGATGCTAGAGGTAAAGTGTCTGCCTTGCAAGCGCTAGGCAAGGAAGTACTGCGGTTTGATCCCCTTGTGTCCCATACGGTCCCCACAAGCTAGGGGTAATTTCTGAACGTTTAGTCAGGAGTAACCCCTGAGCATCAAAAGGGCGTGGCCCGAAAAACCAAAAAAAATTAAATAAATAAATAAATAAATAATAAATAATAATAATAAATGAAAATAAGAAAATATGCATAAAATTAAAGTGTAGAAAAGGGTGTGTGTATGAAAGTGTGTGTATGAAAGAAAGAAAGAGAGAGAGAGAGAGAGAGAGAGAGAAATGTAAAATGCTGGCTCCAGCGGCCTGCAGGGGAGGGTGGGTGGGAAGGTGGGAAGTAAATTGGAGACTTTGGTGGAGGGAAATTTGCACTCTACTGCAAACCAGTGTCTAAAAGGAAAAAAAGAGAGAGAAATAAAAAGAAAAAAGGAAAGAAGAAAGATAAAGAGTGAAAAAAATGTGCTCCAAAGAGAGCAAGAGGAGAGGGCATTAGGGAGATGAGTGGGAAATGGAACATGGTGATGGGAAATAGGCACTGGTGAAGGTGGCTGTTTATCATATGTCTGCAACTCAGTTATGAACAACTTTATCTGCAGAAAAAATATATTAACAAATTTGTAACCATGGTGTTTAAATAAAAAATAAAAAAGAAAATAATGCATAGAACAGCTTCAAAAGTAGCAAATTTTGGAATTCCATTTACCTTCCCAGAAAAACCTTGACTCCAATGGACTTGTTATCAGGAGATTATTACTGAAATGTATAAACTCAGAGTCTAATAGTGACATCATAGAGAACAGAAGCAGCTATATAACTTTTTCCTGAAATTGACTTCTATTGTTTGAAATCGCATTTAGTTATTCTACAATAGAAAATGATTATACTATTGTCTTAGTCACACTGGTTTAATTTACAATTCAATTTGAAAAAATAATAAATAAACTGATATCCTAATTCCAAGCAGAAACAAGGTGGAATATACAATGAATTATCCACAGAGGAGTTTCAGCATTTCATTTGGGGTGCCATAATGAATATTCAAAAATTCTAAAAGATGTATAGAAGAGATGAAATAATGGTGTTCTGCTGAATTACTTAAATAAAAATTCTGCTTTAGCTTTGAGTGCTGCATTTTATTTATAGCTTCATCATCTATCTTGACTTCAATCACTGAACCTCTAGTTAGTTTGCAGAGATGGTTTATAAACCTCCTGGGTAAAGAGAAAACAGCTGTCCTGATTGGTCTACCAATAAGAAGCTCACTCAAGGAAACAAAAAAGGGAAGATGAAGAAAACTAGTTAGCAATGTGAAAGGTGGACAGAAGTTTCCCAGGGGAAATATGCATGTGTGGAAGATGAGTTTCAAAAACTGAGAACTTGGAGGACAATGGAAGGGCAAGATAATAAGCCTACAGGCTGAGCATAGAAAGGAAAGGACTCTGCTATGCTAGAGCAAATAGCTGCTTTAAAGAAGGAAAATTCAAATTGAATTAAAAAAATGTTTCCCCATATATCAAAAAAGGGAACATGGCAATATAATAGCTACTAACAAACAAAAATTGTTATATTTTGTAAAGTATGTTCTTTTTAACAGTTATACCTTGGAGTTACTCTAATTTTAAAGCTAAAAAATGAACTATTTAAATAAATGTATGCATATCCACCTTATTCATAATACATTTTCATTAAAATTTCTATAGGAAATTTTTAATGAATATATGAATCTATTTTTCTCTTTCTCTTTTATTTTCTTCCTTTTTTATTTTTTGGTTTTTTTTTTGGGGGGGGAGCACACCCATTTGACACTCAGGGGTTACTCCTGGCTATGCGCTAAGAAATTGCCCCTGGCTTGGGGGACCATATGGGACCCCAGAGTATTGAACGTAGGTCCGTCCTAGGTTAGTGCTTGCAAGGTAGATGCCTTACCTCTAGCGCCACCTCTCCAGCCCCTGAATATACAAATCTATATTTGGTTTTTTTGGTACTTAAATATTGCTACATTATATTATATGATTTAATTGGGAGATGAAGTTATATATTTTTTTTTTAAAAAATAAGAGTTTCAGGGCCCGGGCGGTGGCGCTGGAGGTTAGGTGCCTTCGCTAACCTAGGGCGGACCACGGTTCGATCCCCCGGTTCCCCATATGGTCCCCCGTGCCTGCCAGGAGCGACTTTTGAGCGAATAGCCAGGAGTAAACCCTGAGCGTCACCGGGTGTGGCCCAAAAACCAAAATAAAAAATAAATAAATAAATAAATAAAAATAAGAGTTTCATACAGAATAAAATTTCTCTAACTTGTATAATGTTATAAACAGCATCACTTTAATATAAAACATTTTGGAGCTGTTTAGGGCCATACCTCGTGGTCAAGGTGACTATTGCTTGCTCTGTGCTGAGAAAGTGTTTGAGGTCCATATGGCATGATAAGAATTCAAATAATGCTGGCTGTATGTAAGGCACAGATCTTGTTCTTTTATTATATATTTTTCCCCTAAAGTTACATTTTAATATTCTAAGCAAGAGTCACTTTTGTATGGACAATGCTCATTTAAATTGATGTAATGATCAACTTTTAGCAATTTTTCCTTAAAGACTGATTTTTTTCTCTTGTCATTTGTCATCATTCCCTAGATTATGACAATACCTTCCAATGGACTCCTATTTTCTTTTTTTGTTTTGTTTTTGTTTTTGTTTTTTGGGTTATCACACCCGCTAGCGCTCAGGGGTTACTCCTGGCTCTACACTCAGAAATCGCTCCTGGCAGGCTCGGGGGACCATATGGGATGCCGGGATTCGAAACACTGTCCTTCTGCATGCAAGACAAACACCTTACCTCCATGCAATCTCTCTGGCCCCATGGACGCCTATTTTCTAACTTAATACCATCTCATAGAGAGGTAGAGCCAGAGCGGTGTCGCAAGTGGTAAGGCATCTGCCTTGTAGGTGCTAGCCTAGGACAGACCGCAATTCAATCGCTTGGCATCCCATATGGTCACCCAAACCAGGAGCTATTTCTGAGGGCAGAGCCAGAAGTAGTAAACTCTGAGGGTCACCGGATGTGGCCCCAAAACAAGCAAAAAAATACCACCTCACAGAGAGGTGTTTTGCAAATAAATTCTACTACTGCTCCACTCATACTATTCATTGCACTGTAATTTAAGTTCAGGCATTATTGGCACATTAAGAAAGATTACACCAAAGACCCAGAGCTCTGCATAGCCTTATATAATATGGTCTTTGGATAAGGGTTTTATCCAAAGGACACTTTCTGCACTATAGATGATGCTGATGATGTCAGATCTTGGCGAGTTCGTGTTTTCACCAGTGTAGGATTTGATTAAGATTCAGTTTAGGTTGGGGCAGAAAGCAGAGGTCTGGAGTGTAAGGAATCAGACTGCCAGGAGCCATGGCAGTGAAGTGACTCTTTATTACCAAGGGAGAAATAGCATTTAAACAGTTATACAGCAAACAGGATTTACCTGAGTGGAAATTTTGAACAAAGGGAAAGGAAGGTCCTTACTGATCAGGTGTACATGCAGCATATCATCTTTGTGCATGCAACCTATGTAACTAGTTGAATGTGACCTTTGTGACTGGGGAAATGTGACCTATGTGACCAGGGAAAGATCAGGGATCCATTGTGACATGCCTAATATTTGTTCTAGTAGGTGCTCATCTAGAGTGGGTTTGTCTTGGACTACAGGAGGTCTCCTTTCAAGGGTTCCGTTGGTGGGCGTAAGAGGCTTCCCTGCTAGAGTGGCCATCTCAGCAGGGTTCAATCCTGTCTCTGAAGGATCCTAGCTATGTCTCCCCTCCTTTATTATATTTTAGAGGTTGTAAAATACTCAGATGTTTGGGGCTTAGGGGGCTTTTTTCTCTGCTCCTAAACTGATCCACCATCACAGCCAGTCATTTCCTTTAAGAAGGTCTTGGGGAAGCTCCTGAAGCAGGGAGCAATAGGCAACATAAAGGAAATCAGAATGATTGCTGAGGAAATAAAGTAAGCATGAGGGTATACCTTGCTCGAGAACCATGAGAGGGTATCCTGATTGGCAAATCAACCTCTAATTTATATTTCAAATATTGATTAATGTGATGCTATTATCTAAACCCCAGAATTATTATCATAGTAACAATATTGTTCCTTCAAAAACATGGTCCCCCCCCCCACCCTTTGTTCTATCTCTTATCAGGTCCAGGGCTTGTCTGTTTTACAGGACCACCTCAGCTTCTGTCTTGGAGGACAGCCAAGGGAAGTATCGATGATCTCTGCAACTTCTGGACAAAGTCTCTGCTGAGATCACTCCCTGTGTTTGAGCCCACAAGTCCCACAGGTGGTCAGTCCTGCTGCTATCAAAATAGGAAGGAAGAGATCATTTTGTTCTAGTCTGTGGCAGTGACTAGGACATCTCATCAAGTCTATGGAAGGTGAATCAGGATACCTTTGCCATCAGGCAGCACTTTTCTGAGGCTGAAAGCAAAGAGCTGTGGACAGTAAAAAAAATTGTGCCAAAGAGACCTGGGAGGGTGGTGGTGCTCCAGTCTTCAGAGGTTATCTGGTTACAGGGGTCCTCCTACAGCAGGATTCCTGTGAACAGTGAATGTGTTCACTCTGGTATCACCAGACTTCTTCCAGGTGTAGCCATCTGAAAGATTAACAGAGCAGTCAACAGGGGTTGAGATAGAAAGGCACAGGGTTTCAGAGTCTTTTGTAATTTCTAGAAGGTGGAGAGCGTATTATAAGTATTTTGGGCCAAGAAGGGAAGTACAAAGTAGTAGAAAGGGTCTTTCCCAGGGTCTGCTCTTTTTCTTGTTAAGCTGGAAGATCCTGTTACGACTTTGTAACTAAGGGGACAAAGCCCTTAGTTACAGCAGAGAATGTGGGCCTAACACGAACAGTTAATCCAACTGTCAACCCTGTGTTGCCATCTGAGATACAAGGGATCCCAGATCTGTATTCATGGCTTCCTTGCAGTGACATCAAAGAAATACATCGTATGGGTATTCTGTCAGGAGAGTCCTTCTTGTCCAGACCTGGCAGTCCTCCACACTGAAGCTTTGGTAACACCCCCATAGATAATGAGGCTCTTGTTGCAGGTGATCCAAGTGGCTGTAGTTTCATTACTTAAGACAAGGAGGGGAATTTTATAGCATTCCCTATAGTATGGGAATTTCCCAGGGTTGTCTGTATCACAGTATATTACCATTGAGATGGGGAGGCTGTGCTGCACTGAGCAATTCACTTCAAAGACACTGACTGTCAAATATTTTGCCTTCTGAGTTCCACAAACCTGAGTCTAGGTTTTGGCATTGCATTTGCCTTGCACACAACAGATCCTGGAGGCAAACCCCAGCTTTCCATATGGTCCCCCTGACCTGCCAGGAGCAATTTCTGAATGCAGAGACAGGAGTAACCCCTGAATGCTGCTGGGTGTGGCCCCAAACTCAAAATCAATAAATAGATAAATAAATAAATAAATAAAATTTTAAAAATCTTTAGAACATGACAATTTAAAAATTTCATGAAGTGTGTCAAAATTGGATTACACCTCTCATACTTATTGTTTATGCCATGATTTAATTTATCTTACTTGAACCTTTCACTACTTTAGGGTTGAGAATTACAAGCTAACTTTCAGAGATTATTAGCTAAATATTAGAATCATTTTGAAAGTAGAGAAGTTGAAATAGAGATATTTAGCAGTAGGGACTCTGGGTTGTTTTTCAGTTCTAAGATTCATTTTATCTTGGAGTCACATTTCTACCTTAAAAATGGAGGATTTTGTTGTCGTTTCTGAATTGATTCTTCAAAATTATGAACAAGTAAGAGCTAATGTGGTGAGAATGTAACATTGTGTGCTAAAATAAAAAAATGAAACATATATAGTCATTTTCAAATGTATTGTTCATTGCTAAATGAATGTACATTCAAGGATAGACAAGAAAAAAATTTGATTTAGATTTTGAGCAGTACAGTTGTGTATTTATTTAATAGTAGATTCTAGAACTTCTATGTAAAATTCTAGTAGATCCTAAAAACAGGCAGATGGACACAATTATTGTGTAACTTTATACTTAGAACATTCTTTGTCTTTTTCATTTTTATCTTACGTTGGCAGTTAATACTTTATCTAAATTTTACAGACTACAAATATAATTAAATTTTCTTAAATAAAATAAATATCTACCAATTTTGTGAAAAAAATTAATGTTAAGAAAGATCAGTGACAAAATAAAAATGATAAATAATGCAAATTTTAAGCTCATAAATAGACCTATTATAATTTAATACAAAGGTTAGATTCAAAATCTCTATGTTTTCTTCTAGAAAAATTCTATGATAGATGGGCTGGAATAATAATACAGTGGGTAGAAGTTTACCTCATACTCAGTCAACCCTGATCCCCATTATCCCATATGGTCGGTCCTCTAAGACTGCCAGGAGTGGTCCCTGAGCATTGCTGGGTTTGGCCCACAACATAACAAAAGCTTAGTATTGTGGAATCAGCCTGTTTAGACAAATTTAAGATCATTTAAAGCTCATATTAGCACTACAGCAGGATTCAATTCCAAAAAAATATTGTTCATATTAAATTTGATGGTAAAACACATTAAATATATAAATTAATCTTTTGGCCTCAGCTGTGCTGATTTTATTAATCATAGAAATGGCTTGTTTGATAATCTCCCTTAAAGATTAGCATATGGAGTATAGAAATTAAGAACCAATTGAACTAATATAACTGACTTTCATACTACTCTGAGTTGGATTACCCTTAAGAACACACATCAATGACTTTATTACTAGGATGAAACACACAGAAAAAGTACCCTCTTATCCTGTATTCTAAATAGAGGATGGTGTAAAGCAAATACAATTAAAGAAAATAAGAAAAACATTAACTCTAGCATTCTGAATAGTTGCATAATGTGTGAAGAATGTGGCCTATTACTGAGGCACTGATTTAAAAGTAACCCCTTCTGTTTTTGCAGGAACCTTCGAGCAGAAGCTGAAGTTCTACCCCAGGAGAAAGGCTGCTCCCCAGAGGACAGAGTGTTAAAGCTGAGATGAACTTGCTGAGTTCTTCCCCAAATTCACCCAAAATGTTAGGTGATAGGAGTATAGGAGTGTGTAAAGCAAGAACACAGGAGATTTAAGAGAAAAATCTCTGCACAATAAAATAAAGTGATTTACTATGTGACTGGCCTAACGACTACATTCAATCTAATAATTCCCTTGTGGTCCTTGCATTGAGAATGAGAAATCTTGAGAATTTTGGGTGTATTATTTGGAGGATGACAGGGAATAACTGTGAGAAGGAAGTAGACATTTTTAACTTATAGCTGTTCTTAAATACAGACTTTGTATTTGATTCTTTAAAAAGCTACACTGAGATGAAATATTCTGCTCTCATCATACACTGTATTTCTCTCTTTTTAGAAGTTCCCTTGAGGAAGCCTTCCTCCACTCTAGTTTAAAATTGTACCCATTATATCCATCACATTTCTCTCTACCTAGCTTGCACTTATTATTTCCTAATAAAAACACAAGAAAATCTAAGCAGACTGAAATAGAAAGGCTATATTTATGAGAGATTACTAAATTGGATATTTGTCTAGTAGAACTGTTATTTTATCTTCAGTATTAGAAAGAATAGAAGCATCTAATTCAAAGCAATAGGGAATAAACAGAATTGCAGCGATTTGGCATCATGTTTAGTTGACAGTCAAATATCACTAGGTAGCATTGGTCTAAGACAGCTCAATGGAAACCTAGGAAACAAAAATTTAGAGTGTCAGGCAACAAAGAAAGTCAAGTTATTGTCGACTTGCTATGGGAACCATGCAGGAAAATTTGACATGCAGTCAGTGGTAACATTTAAAAAGTCATGCAGCTAAACAAATATATTGCTTGACTATCCCCTTAAGGCATTTTCATTTTTAATCTCAACTTCCAGATCTTTTATCTTATTTTTGTTCTTACCACAGAGCTTTTTTCTATAAGTAGCAGAACAGATTCATATTCAAGAATCCCCATATAACACACTTAGAGCAACCTGCATACTTTCCGAAAACCACATTTTACACAACGAAACTGGGTCTCAGTGATATTTCTTTACTTGCCTAAGATCACCTTTGTAAAGTTCCCACAGAGCTGGTAACGTGGGTTTTCTCAAGAAGACAATTTTAGTGGCTGACTTTTCTGTGTATTTCTATCACTTTAATATTAGAAAAGTGATCTAGTTATAAAATAGGTGTGAATGTATACAGGGTTAGTATTACTGCATATTATTGTTGTCATAAAGTTCTTGTAGATTCTTGTCACAGAAATTTGCTACTATCGATCATAGGTGTTTGAATGAATGTTGCTTCAAGTATCTAATATCATTTAACCTTAAAACTACATTACAGAAGAGCAGGAGAATTGGTCCATAGTTGGAAACTTGCCAATGGGGTCAAGGAAAATAGCCCATGGAACAATGGATATCTTTAACAGTGATTGAGGAAGTGGTCACTCTGGACCAGATCTAGGTGCTGAAAGGAGATAAAGTGATATGTGTGAAACCCAATCAGTAATAGTATTATTTAACAAAGAACCTAAAAGAGTGGAAAAAGATAAATAAAATGTGTTTCCATACAGGCAGGCTGGGGATTGAAATGGGAACTGGGGACATTGGTAGATGGAAGTAGACTCTGGAAGAGGCAAATGGACACTGGTGAAGGAATTGCTATTGAAACATTTTATGACTGAAAGACAATCATTCATCATTTCATGACATTGTATTCATCATGATTCAATCAATAAATGAACAACCCCCCTACAATACACAAAAAATCCAAACATATATTATAAAGAGCACACAGAGATTAAAGTCTTATCAAATTCAGTTACAACCTATATCTTGGTTCCAGTGAGGAGAATTGAATAATTACCATTTCCCTTAAAATACACATGATAACTAATCATAATAAATTTATTAGTTCAATAAAGTGCTGCTCTTTCTGGGATGCTAAGAAATATTTATAGTGATATATCCATGAGAAATAAAGCATGTATAAACTTACTGATAAGTGACAACTGGTAGTTGTCACAGAAATTGTCTTGAATGAAGTAGGATTGAAGAAAGTGAAGTCTATGATTTTAACTTAGTCTATGATTAAATGATTAACTGAGTGTCTGACCTCTGGTGAGTTATGTAATAAGATGTGGGGCTCTGGGTGTGTGCAGAGACCATTACAGGCTGTTTACTTTCTGCACCTTAATATGGCAAACATCATGAACTGGTTAGGCAGGCACACCTCTTAAGTTATTTTATACAGTGCTTATCACACAAGTTCTGCACAGGGCCCTGCACTAGTTACTTTAGAAAATTTAATTTTGACAGCTAATTTTTGGCGTTGGCATTTTATATTGAAGAGAACTATCAAGTCTTTGTGATGCGATTAAATGGTGGGACTTATCCCTGATGGACTGATTTTCAAGTGCATTCTCCTTCCATTAAACCACACAGTGAATGGTGCCCTTGCCACGGTGCCTGTTAAGTGCTCTAAAAATGGTTTTCTGGGAATCTCCTGGACATCACTTATAATTTGAAAGAAAAAATTAGGAATTCCACAACTGTGTGTGAAATGGATTTTCTAAGACTTCCCACTTGACTGATCTGTGACTGACATTCCTAGTCATATCAGTTCGTTGAGTACTTCATTGCAAGAGCACTTATCTCAACTCTCCGTAAAATGTATTGAGTGTTATTGTAACAACATCGCATGAACTCCAAATTGCTTTTTTAAACCAGGGATTTGTCATAACAAATGAATGTTACCAGTTAATATTTTTCACCAATGATTTCTGTAGTGGCTAATATTGTA
This sequence comes from Crocidura indochinensis, assembly GCA_004027635.1. Classification (NCBI taxonomy): domain Eukaryota; kingdom Metazoa; phylum Chordata; class Mammalia; order Eulipotyphla; family Soricidae; genus Crocidura; species Crocidura indochinensis. The sequence continues at coordinate 16,803 of PVKC010008106.1, read as the reverse complement.
ACTAGGATGCATCCAGTTGATAAAAAAAAAGGAATGAACAGTAAAAGCAGTGTGGCTGGGTTGTTTTATGTTTCTACAGGAAGTAATTTAGCTTTAATCATTTACTTAGTATTTATTTAGTTTATTTACTGTGAGCTGAACACTGTGATGGATGCTAAAAAATAAGCAAACAATTACTAAGATTTTCCATCTATAAATTTACATCCTTGACAAAGTGGAAGAAAGTATATGCACTTGGGCCTTACTCATGTTTTTTTGGCGGGAAGTATTTTTTTAGCTAAAATTGGAGCACAATACAACACCATTTGGCTTCATGGTATTCCTATGAAACAGATAGTACTTATCATAAAATAAAGAATGAATTGGAGATAGTGGAGAGCTAGGATGCATGTGTGTGTTTTTGTGTATTAATTCCCTAATAGTTCTCAGGGGTTACTACTTACTATGCACTCAGGAATTAACTTCTGGCGGTGCTCAGGGGGACATATTGGAAGCTGGAGATAGAACCCAGGTCTGCGGCATGCAAGATAAATGCCTAAACACTATACTATAGTTTGGGTCCCTTTCTTTTTATTTATGCACTTTTCACTACTCTGCTTTGCCCTACTTTGCAATAACATGACTTTCAAGTGAGTAGTAGATACATACGAATATAGTTTAGAAAATGGACAACTCCCTGCAATCAGAGTAGTTGGTCTTGGATGATAGATAAGATACAAATAGGAAGAGGAAGAAGGTGAAGCCAAGGGGAAGATGTGAGGCTGTCTAAGAGAAATATATATCAGATGCATTTAGGGCAATAAAGTCAAAGTGAAAGAAGTAGAAAATTGATGTGAAAGAGAGGTCAGTGATAATATTGAAAGGGTAGGTGAGGCCAGAAAATTGTGAATCACCACTTTGTCAGTTTATCAATTTCTGACCTTCCTAGTGTCTGAGGACTCCCTGGGGAGTGGCAGCTAAGCAAAGCCTTCTCTCTGCCATCTCTGCTTCCCTGCACATAAAACACATTATTTCCCTGCTTTAAAGGTCACTTTAAATCTTTAAGAAGCTTTCACTGACTGATACAATTTGGATAGTCTCCCTTCAAGAAACTTCTAGGGCATTCATGTTTTTTTCTGTAAAATTGATCACTTACTAAGTTTTTTTTTTTTTTAACCTTATTTTTCTCTAATTGTTTTGGATCATTTTTTCTTATGAATTCAGCCGAACAATGAAGTTCATGAAAACAATGATTATGTTTTATTTAATAAAAACTATTGAAACTATCTTCATCATTTAAACTGTGAAAACAATTGCAGTATATATGAAATAACAAGGAATCAAAATAAGGAAATATAAATGATAAACTAAGGTTAACATGAATATGCCCTTTAAAAATGATGGCATTTTTATAGATGTCAAATAAAGGGGAAATGATCATTCTATGTCCTCAGGCTGGAAAGTACATTTACAAGATTAGTTTTGATTTATAGCAAGCACATTCTTTAATAAGCTATAAAAGGTAAAGTTCCTATTATCATTTAGAATCTCTCCCCTTGAAGCTCACTCTCTTTGCTCTGCCCAAAACAAAGTTGGTGTAAATATTTCTTCTCTCCCAGAAAGCATGGTGTCAAATTTTATCAGTAGAGAAATATGAACAGTTCTGGATAAGGATTTCTTCTCCTGCTATAACTGTTTTTCTCAGTAAACTCCTTCAGAACCTGCCAGATCTCTTAGGAAAGCTCTGACAACACCTAGAGGATCTTGCAAATGCCATTAATGTCTCGCCTAATGATCAGTGGGTGACTCTTCCTGGCTATTTATTAATTTGTTTGTTTATTTATTATATAATTTGAGGGGTGAGTTCACAACCGGCAATTCTCAAGGGCTACTTCTGACTCTGAGCTCAGAAATCACTCCTGGCTGTTTCCTCACCCATGGGCACAGGTAACTTACCTGAACCCTGCCCATTCCTGGGTCGGGCTTTGGAAATCGGATATTACATTTACTTTACCTGCAAACCCCGCCCATTTCCTGGGAGGGGTCTTGGAAGGGTATATAGGTCTGGGATCTCTGGCTTTCTTTTTGCCTTTTGGATCCTGGCCAACATGTAGATCAGAGGTGACATGGATGAATGAAGATGTAGGGCTAGGTAAGATTAGCACGCTTAAATGTTAGGAGCCACATCTGATGGCTAGGGCTAAATAAAGATGTTATCTCTCATGAAGCCTGCCTGTGAGTGAGATTTCTACCTGCCACTCTCATGAACCTCCAGACCCAACGGTTAGTGGGGGCTGAAGCCACGTGGCCTGAGATGGCAGACAAAGGCTTTCATCTCCATCCAGCACCATCCTAAAAGATGTTTTACTTTACTGGCAGGCTCAAGTGACCATATGAAATGTTAGGGATTGAACCCAGGTTGGTCCGGAGTCGGTCACATGTAAGGCAAACACCTTACCACTGTACCATCACTCTGGCCCTATCCTGGCTTTTTATGCTAAAATTATGGAAGTCTGGAAGGAAGTTTCAAGGAACATTAGTCTCTGGTAGGTATCTTCTTTCACACACTGAGGGAGCTTTAAGAGTTATAACACTTCTCTATGAATGACTTTCCCTGACACCATGGCTCAAGTAATTCTAATCAAGTAATTACAAGCAAATAGATATTTTTTGCAGGGTACAATCTCTTGGACCCCTGAAATAGTTTCCTGTTGAGTGCTAGGTTTCTGGTTTCTTTTTGTATATTACTCATTTTGGCACTCCAGATGATGAGATTTTAATAAATTCTACCCTTGCAATAATTCACTGAACATTGCACTCCGTAGTAAGTAGGTCAGAGCTTCGCCCTCCAAAGCAAAGTCAGGAGTTTCACTCTGCTGTGGGAAACTTCTTTTAGATTTCTTCCCTCCATGGGTCTTTTGCCTTTGCACCAGGAATAGTGGCTTCTCTACATCAGTGATTTTTTTCTAATTCTTGAGCTTTTTCTTTACCCTACAGGAATTAATCTCCCATTAATCAAATTTTCTGCCATAGTTAATAATTTTTTTAGAGTAAAGTTTCTTGGCTCTAATCACTATGTAATTATTTCTCCTAATTGGATTCTGACTTAAATCAGTTCTGAAAGGTTTAAGAAAAACAATACTACCATTGTCAAACTGCCATCACCACTAATTTCTGCTCTCCTGAAATCATACTTTTCTAAAATTACTTTATAATTGATTTGCCATTAGTAAACAAAGTAGAAATTTACTGAGGATACTTTATAACTTTACACATATAAAATAATCACCATACTCTTCACTATAGTCCTTGACTCATTCACTATCCAAAATATCACCCCATTCATTCCTCTTTCTCCTCATCTCCTTTCCCTCCATAAGTTTTACTGTGTGGGGGAATTCATTTTGTTTTCTGCCAGTTTTTTATGCTTTATGTTCCACATACGGTGGAAGCATATGATAGATGCTTTTAATTTCCTTACTACATTCACTTAATATAACCAATGCTAGTTGCATATATTTTGTTCCCAAAGCTAATGACTTTTTTGAGGAAAGTAAGATTCCACGCGTTAAGTGGGGACTCCTTCTAGCAGTTCTTGTCCAACTAAATAATCTGTTTAATACAAAGGTTTGAGATAGTGATGCTGTCATAATCTATGTGTTAGATATCCCTGGGATATATATATATATACTAATGTGAGTGGGGGTTCATGCCTGGACCTGGTTATATTTAGGGGACCAGATTACACTGTGGAAGGCTTCATGAAAGCAGACACCTTAACCCTGTACTATCTCTTTGGCCCTGATTTTATAATGTCTAATGGCATATTAATATTCCATTTAATATATTCATAGTCAGTTGAATTATATAAATGCATATATATCAGAATATTTTGGAGTTTATAAATCATGACCCTGTGTTTGATTCTCAGCACTGAATGATTCTTCTAATTGCCGCATGGGTGTGACCTGTTGGTCCCTGGAACACCTTCAGATGTGGCCTTTTTGCACCCCAGAAATGCCTGGTCAAGCAACCACACAACAATAGGCTAAAGAACCTTCCAGTAATGGTATAGATAGGCCACTATTTACAGAGTTATCATTACATTCCCAGCTGAGGAGGCCACACACACAAAATAAGTGAACTCATCTCTATCATACATGTACTACTAAACTTGCCAAGTTTTAGACCTTCTTCATTTTTTTGCTTCCCTAACTAATAAACAAGTAATAGTTTTATTAAGTTAATACTTATTGATTGTCAACATGTCTAAGACTAAACAGGTATTGCTTGCTACTGTTAATTAAAAAGTTCTTATGGGGCCGGGCAGTGGCGCTGAAGGTAAGGTGCCTGCCTTACCGCGCTAGCCTTGGACGGACCACGGTTCGATCCCCCGTGCCCCATATGGTCCCCCAGGCCAGGCCAGGGGCGACTTCTGAGCACATAGCCAGGAGTAACCCCTGAGCGTCACTGGGTGTGGCCCAAAAACCAAAAAAATGTTCTTATAATTAATTAATAACACAATATAATTATTTTCCAGTGTATAAGATGACCCTTCAACCCATGATAAAATTCCTAAAAGTCAGGAGTCATTTTATATGCCAGTATATGGCATGCTGACACTTATTCCAGCTTCAGGGATGAGTGATCTGCCTCCCTCTTACTTTTAAGAAGTAACTTACTTTTAAGACTTTTAGGGAGTTTTCATGGGTTGAAGGATTGTCTTATATGCCAGAAAATATGGTATGTTCTTAAATCATTTTAAAAAATAGCTTTGAGCTATCTACTAATAGCCTTGTTTATTATATTTTTTATAATTTAGATAGGCATTCAGTTTTGAAAGCTCTGACAGATCTGTCAATTACCTATTAGAAATATATCCTATATGCAAAAGGTATGAATGAATCTTTTGAAAATTTTCTCTATGAGGGGACCATTAGGGAATATATAAATAAGTCATCTGATTTCCAATTCTGAGATTTGTGCTCACTAGGGATACGAACATAGACATACATTTTAGGATTATAAATTTAATTTTTCTTCTATAATATGGAGTTGATAAAGTTTCATTATAGCAGGAAGCTACTCCCTTCTCTATATTTATCATATTTTTTATAGATTCTCCTGCAGCTTCACTCTTTAAGAGAGTGGTCCACCTTTTCCCAGGTGGTGTCTCAGTTTCTCCATCTCCAAAGAGCTCTAAATTGACAATTTCAACATTAATTTATTGATTTCAGTTCCTATATTTCAGATATTTTTATTGGCTTTGTGGAAATCAATATTGAACCAAAACCTCACATTCATGGAGCTTATCATTAGTGGTAGAGAAAAACCTCTTACATATCACATGACTACATCTTTTTTTTCAGCATTGACAAGAAAGTTTATGCAAAGATATAATTATGTGGGAAAATCTTCCTTACGTTAAGGAAATCAAGGAAAGCTCTGTGAAAAAGTTATTTGAGTTATTCTCCCTTAAGAGAATAGATTGGATAAATCAATAAAGAAGTGTAAAGTCCTGATTTAAGAGAAAAAGCAAGGTCTAAGTGAAAGATACATCTGGACCTGTGAGATTAGGGAGCCCAAACAAAACATAAAAGATGTAAGATGGTCAGGTAATGGTCAAACACTACAAGAGAATAATTGGGAGCCACTGAGAGATTTCAAGCAGAAAGAGAAATCTGTGTGCATTTTTGTAATTTACACTTTGTGAAGACTCAGAGGAAGCTTTGTAGAGCACTCATTGGAAGGAATCAAAGTGGTTTTAAGTGGGCTAAGTTAGGACATTGTTAAAATAAAATGTTTTTCTCATTAAATATATCATATCAACGTTAACAGAGACATTAGCTCTTGAAAGGAAGCAATTGATTTTCAAACTGAACTTTTGTTTCAAGCCTCTGCTTTTGTTATTTGAAAATAGTTATCCTTCTTTTTCGGTTAAATAGAGTGCCAACTCCTGAACTACCTTATAAACAAATAAACCACTCTGATACCCTATAGTAATGGCAACTAAGGACTAAAATCCTTCCAGTTATAAACTGGAGATGAGTCCTTAACAGTTAGGCAATTGAAAAAGCTTATTCTGAGACACATTTGAAAAAGAATTTTATATCATTGTGATGAGCAAACTGGTTTATGACACACCTTTTCTGATGTTTAGCTTCATGGCCAATTACTAAAACAGAAAATTACAAATCTTTTAAGCCAATGAATTTGGACAAGTCATATAGACTTGGTAGTAAACTCCATTTACAACAAATCACCTTAAAACTTATCACAAAGAGTGGTAAGTGCAGTTAGAGAAATAACTACACTAATAGTTACCATGACAATGATAGAGAAATACAAAGCCTGTCTCAAAGATAGGCAGGAGATGGGGCAGACAATGATGGTAGGAAAGTTGCACAGTTGAAGAGAGTGTGTGCTTTTTATGGCCGAAACCCAATTATGAACATGTTTGTAACCATGGTGCTTAAATAGATTATTAATCAAAAAAATAGCAGAAGCAAAGATGGCAGGAATATGTCTATGAGTCTACAAGGCCAAGGTAAAAAATAATAAGCTACATAACATTTGAAAATCATCCAGAAGGATGTATAAGATATTTTACATATTTCCCAATGATACCACTATTTTTATATTCAAAACTTCAACTTTATCATTTCAATTAAATACCATATGTTATGAGTTGTCTAGTTTTCTTTGCTTTGCTTGGTCTATTTGAGATTGAGATTTGAGATTGGCTATTTTATTCTTAAAATTTTCAGTTACTTTGCATAGAGAAAAAATAATCAACTTACTATATTAAAGACAAATGGTCTTCTTATTTAATTTATGAGAGGTCCCCTTTAAAGACGTTAAACTTGAATTGGCAGCTTTTATTATCTATAATGCAAACGCATACATAAGTAGAGATAAATAAGTATTTTTACAGTAGTCAAAACTTTTTTAAAAGTTGTTATATATAGTATTTTGTCCAGATTGGAATATTCAGAAAGAAAATAAATTGTGCTTAATTTAACAATTGATTTTATGATTATCATTATAAGTACAATTACTATCATCAGAAAAATTCTGAAAACGAAGACACAAAAGTAATTACTTCTAAGAATACCTCATATTCTGTTTTTAGCTTCTAATTTTATTTAGGCACTATGATTGACAATACTCTTAAGAAAAGAATACTTTATACAGCGTTCTGACATCATCCCCAATATCAGAGTGTCGGCATCTTCCGGCAGTATCTTTAAGATACACTCCACCATCCCACCCCGTGACATCAACAAATTCAGTTTTGTTTCTCAAGGTGCGTTACTATTGGCCAATTGTTATCTAATTCCTGTAGCTCTTTTTATTCTTTACATGAAAGAATCTCTTCTGTCTCTGTGACTTCTTAAGAATGAGACCCCCTAGTTCCATCCACATAATGAAAATTTAATAATTTTATCTTCTCTTACTGTATATATTTACCACAGTTTCTATATTCACTTATCTGTTCTTGGGCACTTGGTTTCTTTTCAGATGTTGGAAATTGTGAATAACACTGCACTAGACTTAAGAGTGCAAATGTTTTTTCAAAGTACAGTTTTTTGTCCTTGGGGCAGATGCCAAGAAGTGGAATTGCTAGTCATATAGAAGCTCAATTATTAATTAGGTAAGAAGTCTGTAGTGGCTGAACCTGAAAATATTCCCACCATGAGTATGAAAATTTCTCTTTTCTCTCTTAGCCAGTACTAAGTTTATTCTTTTGATGTGGGCCACTCTTACTTATGTGAGATGATATCTCATTTTTCTGAATTGCATTACTTTATTGATACGAAGAACACTTTATGGTCATATTAAAGCATAACTTTTGGTTATCAATATGTCATTGTTGAGAAAGAAAGATGTTGCTTTCTATAGTTTTTGCATTAGTTGAGTGCTTTATATATCTTAGAAACTTATTTTGTTAAATAAGTAAATATTTTCTTACAGTTGTATGGTGATTTTATGTTTTTTTTCTGGTCATTATATTTTTTTTCAGTGCAAAAGTGGGGTGTTCTGTTTATGACTGAAACCCAACTATAACCATGCTTGTAATGATGGTGCCTAAATAAAGATTTTATAGAAACTAAAAAATAAAATTAAAACCTACCAAGTAGATAAAGACAAAAAATAAATAAATTTTTATGTACCTTAGAAAAATAAAAATGGGGGGGCAGAGAGATAGCATGGAGGTAAGGCATGTGCCTTTCATGCAGAAGGACGGTGGTCCGAATCCCAGCATCCCATATGGTCCCCTATGCCTGCCAGGAGTGATTTCTGAACGTGGAGCCAGGAGTGACTCCTGAGCGCTGCCGGGTGTGACACAAAAAAACAAAAAACAAAACAAAAAAAATGGGATTTTGTTACATAAACTGAATGAAAATAAAAGGTACTGTCCAATTTAACTTGGAGAAATTTTAGAATTTAGAAAAATTATTATTTGGTGAAGTGTTATATAGAAAACGTTCTAAACTCATTTCTCTAACCACTACCACCACTTACATTTTATTCCTTCATCATACCCTTTGCAAGCTTTAGATCCCATATTCTGAGTACTTGACTTAATATGCTTGGGACTAAGTGACTCAAAGTTTTACATGTCTAATCCTGAGGTGAGTCAAATTAAATGATTATTTTCCTAATCTTTCTATTTTTATAGTCATTCACATTCATCTATTTTCTTACAAAATTTTGTCTTTCACAATGAAATGAACCAGATCCTTCTTGTAGTCTTTTGATTTTTTTCTGATAATTTTTATATATTCCAGTAATAAGAATTCATACTATATAATATCTCCCTCAATTGTTACTTGTTATGTACTAATTTTTCCATTATTCCATTTTTGCCTTACTATAATAGATATATTATAAATATCCACATGAATTTAACTTTTGGTGTGTATATTCAAATAATTATATTAATTATTTCTACAACTTTCATTACTATCAGTATACAATAAATCTCTGATATTTTCCACCTTAGTAATATGTGTTTATCCATCTTAATTTTAACTTCTGACAGTAATTGACCTGTTGATCTCTATATTTATCTTACTGAGAATCTTATATGATGGCATACAAGCTTCTGTCACTCATCATAATGTCTCAAAGTTGTTAAAGTCCAATTTGTTCTATGTATCAATACTTTCTTTTAAATATTATCTAGTATTCTTTTATAGAGGTTTGTGATAGTTGGTTTTTTCATATTTTGATCAAGTTATAGCTATTTCCAGATATTGATTTTTATGAATTATATAGGGCTTCTACAGATGCTGTTTCCGAGTTTAAATAAAATAGTTTTAATTATTTTTTTTTAATTTGTTGAAACCGTTGTGATTTACACAGTCCTTCACAGTTAGGTTTCAGACATGTAATGTATCAGGGCCAATATGGCCTCTCTCCACCAGTGTTCCCAGAGTGCATCCCATACCCAAACCCTCCGCCCCCAGTCTACCAGTAAAATAGGCCCATTTTAAGTTTAGATTGTTAAAGGTTGAGTGCTTGATTCCATTGTTGACTGTTGACTTAGGCTGGAATATTTAGTCCTGCTTTTTTTTTATTTTTTGGTTTTTGGTTTTTGGGTCACACTTGGCAGCACTCGGGGATTACTCCTGGCTCTACGCTCAGAAATTGCTCCTGGCAAGCTCGGGGGACCATATGGAATGTCAGGATTCAAACCACCGTCATTCTGCATGCAAGGCAAATGAATTACCGCCATGCTATCTCTCTGGCCCCTCCTGTTCTTTTTTTTTTTAACTCACCAATATACCTGAGACTGCTTGGCCCCTGGCTCCCATCCTTTCATATTTGTATTTCTCCTTCTCCACTCACTTTATTTCCTTTTCCATTCTATAACCTGAGGTCAAGGGTGTTCGAGACAACTATCATTTAGACCAATGCATTTCTTCATGCAGTTATTCTAATTACCACATATAGGTGATATTATTCTGTATTTATCCTTCTTTTTCTGGCTTACTTCATTTAACATGATATCTTTTAGTGTCGTAAATAACCTGATAAATTTTTCATTGACTCTATTAACTTACTACATATCAAATCCAATCTTCATATCAATATCAAGATTAATTTGACTTAATCATGTCATATTATTATTTTTAGTTAATGTCACTGACATAATTGATGTTACTATAATAAAAAGGAATAGGGACTAAATAATTTGTCTTGTTTTGCTTTAGGGTAAGCCATACCAGGTGGTGCTCAGGACTTACACCTGTTTAAGCACTCAAGGATAACTCCTGGCAGTGCTGAGGTTATAATGGGGTACTGGGGAACAAAACTGAGACAGCCATATACAAGGTAAGTGCCCTGCCCTCTGTGTTCTATCTCAGACTCCAAAGAATTTGAATAAAATTATTATTCTATGATAAGGACAAAATCAATAAAAAGTGACTAATATCTATCCATAGCATTTCTTCTTTGCTTACAAAGCAAAATAGAATTTAAGAAAAAATTAGGTAATAAAATTGATTTCTAGTAATCAAACTTAAAACTGATATAATTATATATTAGATTTTATTCCTCCAATATAACTTACATCAAGCCTAGAGGCTTAAAATAAATAAAATATATTATCTTCTTTTTTTTTTTTTTTTGGTTTTTGGTTTTTGGGCCACACCCAGTGACGCTCAGGGGTTACTCCTGGCTATGCGCTCAGAAGTCGCTCCTGGCCTGGGGGACCATGTGGGGCACGGGGGATCGAACCGCGGTCCGTCCAAGGCTAGCGCGGTAAGGCAGACTACCTTAACTCCAGTGTCACCACCCGGCCCCATATTATCTTCTAATAATGCAGATAACTAGTCTTATTGGACTTATATCAAATCTTTGGAAGAAGGTTTGGAAACTTGTATCTTTTCCAGTAACTCTTCTAAGTCTCCAAATTCTTTCAAGTTAATTCAGTTTATTGGCTGTATTTACAATTTCTTTCTGAAGTTTTAGAACAAACCTTCCCATTACCTCATTGATTATCAAGTGAATGGTCTGCATACCTCTGGTTTACAATTTTTTGTGTGTTTGTTTGTTTGTTTAGTAGTAAGGTTCATAGTGTAAATTTTATTTTTCATTAATATATCTCTAGAGATTAATGCATAATTTCACATATATGAATTTTAACAATGAAATTCTAAGATTTATTTACATTGTTAGTTACTTATAATTTTATCATTGTTAATAGAATAAAATGATGAAATAACTTAACAGTTTTATTGATCTTTCTAAACTTTACAACTGATATGTAGCCATAAAATAACCCTGAGATCTACACCCCAAAGTGGGGAAGTCACAATATAGAAGCTTTAAGGTTTGCCCTCAATGATTCTAAATTTTAATTTTTTGAAATTCTAAGACAAGGATTATTTATATAAAATACATTGACAAATTTTGAAAACCCTTGAAGTTTTAGAGGCTTGTTTGATTTCCCTCTTATTTTTCTTCAAAATTCATAAGAATAGATGGGATAATGGGGCCAGTGAGGTGGCACTAGAGGTAAGGTGTCTGCCTTACAAGCGCTAGCCAAGGAAAGACCGCGGTTCGATCCGATCCCCTGGCGTTCCATATGGTCCTTTCAAGCCAATGGTTATTTTGAATGCTTAGCCAGGAGTAACCCCTGAGCATCAAACAGGTGTGGCAAAAAAAAAAAAGTATAGATGGGATAAAATTTTTCATACTACAAGTTACTTTGTTACAAGAGGATACCTTTAGGAAAATACAGAGTGAAAGCCTTCTCATCTGTTTTATTTAAATACAAGATTATACAGTTTTTATTGACTACTGTCTATTAAACCAAGCCTAATCACAATGAATAATTGAGTTGTAGTTTTAAGAGCCCCTCTAAGTTTTGGTTATTTATTTTTGTGAAGTGCCGGAAGTCAAGCAGTCCATTAATATCATCATTATAAATTGGTTCATTTCAACCACAAAGAGACAATTTTGCTTACAGTGATCTATCAGTACCAAAATAACAATGTGCAGAAAGTAGTCAATTCATTCAAGAAGTAAATTTAGAGTGGTTCAAATTCCAGCATCCCCTTTGGTCCCCCATGCCAGCCAGGGGCGATTTCTGAGCACGGAACCAGGAGTAACCCCTGAGCACTGCTGGGTGTGGCCCAAAAACAAAAACCAAAAAAATTGGGGTGGGGGGATTCACTCCTGGCTGTGCTCAGAACTTACTTCTAGTGGTGCAAGGGAACCTTACAGGAGCCAGGGATCAAACCTAGGTTACCCTCATGCAAGGGAATCCACTACCCACAATCTCATCTCTCTGACCCTTAGGCCAATTTTATTTTCATTTATATGTTTTTAATAATTTATTTAAACACTGAGGTGACAAACATGTTCATAGTTAGGTTTCAGTCAATAAATATACAACATCCTTCACCAGGGCAACTTTCCCACCACGAATGACCCCCATTACCCTCCACTCCCACACCCTACCTGCCTTTGGGTCAGGCCTTCTATATCTCTCTCTCACTATCATTGTCATGGTAGTTTTCTTTTTTTTTTCTTTTTTTCTTTTTTTTTTTTTTTTTGGTTATTGGTTTTTGGGTCACACTGGCAGCTCTCGGGGGTTATTCCTGGCTCTGTGCTCAGAGATCGCCCCTGGCAGGCACCGGGGACCATATGGGATGCCAGCATTCAAACCATCGTCCTTCTGCATGAAAGGCAAATGCTTTACCTCCATGCTATCTCTCCAGCAGAAAAAAAAAATAAAAAAGTAAATTTTGCTATGTTTAATTATATTTATAATAATTTAAGCAAATACTTAGAATGGATTTTTTAGGGCTTAACCCTCTACAAAGCATAATCTTGGGCATGGGCTCCTCAAGAGACCGGCTACACATTAGTCATAGTGGGAACCCTGGTCCATCAGAGGATGGGCACTCAATAGTGTTTCAAAAGTGTTGATTAAATAAATGAATAAACAAAGTCATTTACTTAAATGCCATTTTTCTCTGGCTATTTTATATGATTTAACAGATAAACATTTAAAATGTATTTTAAAGCCATTTTTCACCCTGTGTTTTGTGATAAATATATTACAGGGATCAGAAAACTTTAGCATTGATTCCTGAAGTACCTATCTATTAGTAAGCTTCTTGCTAAAAAGTTCAGTTCAATGATCTCTACACACAAATAAAGATGCCTTGAATAATAAATACCCTCACTAAACTGAACAGAGATCAATTTATTTAGCAGCGATGCATTGAAGTCAACAATTCAAGGAAATAATAGAAGTATTCTAATATAAACCCTACATGAAACAGGTAAAACACTGACAAATAGTTATAAAATATAATATAAAATATACTGTTATTAAGTGCTATAGAAAATGTATAGGTAATAGTTTATGAGAAGTATTTAGTTTAACTATAATTACTTTAAACTGTATTTGCATAAAGACTCAGAGAAATTGCCTAGAATATTAAAGCCAATTTCAGTACTTCTATTTTACTTATTCTTTGGAAACAAATATTTCCATTGACTTAATAATAAATAATTGATTCATGAGTTAGTCATAAATCCCTATGACTTCATTCTAATACAAATGTAACATGACAAAAGAAGCTATTTTCTTGGTTCAGTTTATTGAAATTAACATTATCTAAGTCTTTGTTGAGACTTTAGAATAAACCTTACCCTTTTTTCCTTGAAATTACATCTACAATATTGATCTACAATCAACAAGGAAATATCTGAAAAAGACATAGCCAAATACCTACTGTAGACTTTATCAATACAGAGCTCAAAAATTTCACAATAAATTCTCTTGAAGCATCTGTTTAAATAGTATATGGGTGACCTGAATAGATAGCATAGTGGATAGGGTATTTGCCTTGATGTAGGCAACAATTTCTAGCATCACATATGGTCCTTAAAACACCACCCAGTAGTAATTCCTTAATGTAGAACCTGAGCATATCTGGGTGAGACACAAACAGCAATAAAATAAATATAATTAGAACACAATCGTGGTCCTATAGACTCTTGAAGATGCAGAGGCTTGAGGACTTGTATTTGGGAAGATTTAAATTTCTCTTAGGTATCTGATGACTTTATGTTTATCTGTGAAAGAGTTTGTCTATAGTTTCACTATATGATAAGGCCCTCCTTGAGGCCCTATCAGGCACACACCCTGACAATAAACATGTTATACCTTGAAATTTAGTTTAAATAATGTCAACATCCCTTACTATATTTATGTTTATTAACCCACTTTCACTAAGTCTTATTTAAGAGTTCTAAACTGCCTCAGGAGTGGAAGAGGAGAAAACTGTAGGGCATCCCCTCTAAAGATAACTTCAGGGAAAATGAATAAACACCAATAGAAAAAGGAAATCTTGAGGATAGGCAGAACCATATAGTCCAGACACTAACTTTAATGTTCTTTTATACATAGATATCAAATAGTCAGTGTTTGTTATTTTCTTTTTTGTTGGTTTGTTTTGGGGCCATACTCATTTGTACTCATGTCTTCTTATTTCTGACTGTACTCAGATCTGAGTCTTGGTGGAGTTCAAGGATCAAAGTCTATTAGTACCTTTTATTAAGATGAATAAAATTTCCTTTGAAGAGCTAAATCGAGAATCAAATAACCATAAGATTTAGATGGAGGAAATTTCAGGAACATTTGGGAATCTTATTTATTATATGATATAAGGGAAGTTGATTTTCATTTGTTTATAAACATAAATATAGTAAGTCTTTACAGAACCACAGGAAATGTAAGGCAGTTTTTAGTGAGTTATTACAAATGCCTATTTCTTAGAGATAAAGAAAAATCTCATTCATATAATAAAAAGCAGTACTCCCAAAATAGAAATAAACACCATAGTGATTTGCATTAAATTAATTGAATTTTCTATTAGAGAAATAAATCTTAATTGTCATTCTTCATCAAATTATTCAGTTATATAAACTAAGCTTTTATACAATGCATTAATAAAATTTAAATCAATCAAACAAGGAGTACAGGAAGCAATTAAAGTTTAGTAAGGAAAAGATGCAAGGAAATTACTCACAGTATAAGTTTTTCTGACCTAAGGAGAATTGCGTTTAAATAATGGCAAGATCTCCCAAGATAGTAAGCACCACCTTGCATACATATAGCTGCTATTTAATTAACTTTTATATCATTTAGATCATTCATTTGTTCTTTAATTTACATCCTCAAAGCAGTGGTATTAAGAAACCCAAATGTAAATCATACCTTCTATTTTTAATGTTTATGTAGTACCACCTAAGATTGTAACTATAATATTGTAATGGATATAGTATTACTTTAAACTATTTTCTGTTTTATGCAACTGGTGAGAAGTTAAGAATGAGTTCACATTTCACATGGCACAAGTAGATACAGGTTAATACAAAGCAAACATCTTAATTCTTTTGTAACTACTTTTGTTTCAACTCTACCTTATCATAAATAATAAGAATGTTCAAAAAGAAAGCTTAAATGTAAATTTTCACTCTGTATAATTTTGTTATTTAAATCATGTCATATATCTTATACCTGTCTCATAATTAGAAATTACTACATTATATATGCAATTATATGAACATCTTAGCTTCAAATATTTTATAGATTCCTTATGGGAAACATTTTACCTTACCAATAACTGTAATCTAACTTTGTGTGTTGCTCAACAAAGTATAAATAACTGAAAAGGGATATTAAAAATGAACCCAACTTGAATTCCAAGTTACTAAAAAAATTTTTCATCTCAACTGGAATTAAGAAATGACTAGTAAGTGATGGTATAAACTTATGAAGATCTTGGAGCCTTTTAACATATACCTCATCATGAGGGTGGAAAATAATAAACTCCACAAAGAAAGCCACATTGATTAGGGATGTGATCTAAAAATGAAAAGAAGACAGAAGTAGGTACTTCCCAATGCTCACTACTTTCAGTTGTGAGTCTCACACCTGAACAAATATAAAAGAACATTTCCTAAAAACATTTTAAGCTGGGTTATTTGTATTAGATACTGTGTAAATGTTGAAGATCAGAATAGGAAAGAAGTTGTTTCTTAGTCACATTAGTGAATAACTATGCAAAGCATAGTTCCTGGATTAGTGCTAGAAACTAATCTGAGATATGATAAGAAATTTTTATGAGAAAATAATTAAACCAACAATGAGCGTGTCATTTATTTAGCACACTTCATAAGTTAAGATAGCAAAACAGTAACTGGAGTTACAGCACAGTGAAGAGAGCTTATCTTGCAGCCTAGTTTGATCACTGGCAATACTTGTGGTCCGATGAGTCTACCAGGATTGATTCTTACTTACCAAGAGTAAGCCTTGAGCATAGCTGGACATGCCACCCTCCAAATAAACCCCAAACACTTATAACTAGTGGCAAAAATATTATTTTTGTCCTCAATTTTTCTTTTAGGGAGCTACACCTAGTAGAGTTCAGCACTTACTACTGACTTTGTGTTAAAAAATTAGTACTGTCAATACACCAAGGACTACATGTAGTACCTGTTATTGGCCAGAGTAGGTCATGTCCAAGGCATGTATGTACCCATACAACTCTATGGTTTCTCTGACAACAGAAAAACACCTGAATGTTATCAAATGAGTTTAAAGTAATTTATAAGCACATGCAAAATATATTCAGAAAACTTTCTTAACGTATTTAGAGAAATGTGTAGTATATGATGGATGCTACTAGGAAGATTTAGGAGCAACAAACAGTGAATAGCCTCCTGTTGTTTGGGGGTGAAAGAACTCCTAAAATTAACTTTTCTAAATGTGAATAACATCTTTGTATTTTG